>CM022761.1:5911323-5956323 GCA_012411365.1 Ameiurus melas
CTTTGGGGTTTCATTTTTTCAATGTGTAGCCTATTCTCGACTCCAAACACCTTCAAATGAGTTTCAATCCAACATTTAAATTCCAACTTTCAATTCTCAGATCCACTTTGAGAGTCCGACGCTGCATCTCTGTATGGAGAAATGTGCAGCTCTGCAGTCATTTATGCATGAGCAGAAAATGCTGAAAGTTCTGGAGTACCTATCTCATCACCATGTAACAGAAGAAACTGCTGAAGCTCTGAGCCTGAGAACGGATCAGATTGCCCTGCATTTAGGCATTAATTGATATGTAACCCGAGCGCGGCTTCCTCTTCTTGCGTAAGAGGAATGCCATTTACTTTACCCTGATCCTGCATCTGCAAGAACCTGCTATCAACCGACCTTTAAATCATTTAGTGCTAGGACCATTAGGCTCAGACTTCAAATAAATAGGCTAGTTAGACTATTAATAGCATTCTTGATGCCTTGTTATGATTTTATGAGAAAATTAATATAATTTTATATGCATTTTATAAAAAGAGCAATCTACCATTAAAAAGAAAAAAAAAACAATAAGCTATATATTAAGGTATAAAGATAATTCACATCCTGTTGATGGGTTCTGAATTGCATTTTATGTTTTTTTTTTATGTTGTTGATGTTGCTTTAGAGCAATTACACAGCAGAAACCAAATAGGGGAGAGTGGGGTCAGTAGCGACGTGTACCCCCTTTTTTTTATTGGTAAATCTTAGGAGTAAAATTTGCTCCATCTGTCTGTTAACTATTCATAATAATAATAATAATAATAATAATAAATGCCCTTTTCACGTTATATCAAAGTATATTTAAATTTAAATGAAAGGATTCATTAGAGGTTCACCTATATCATTGCATTTAGTCTGTAAAATGTGTCGAATGTGTGCTATAAAACTCTTATGTATTTGCACAAAATTTGCACCAGATGAATCTTATAAAATATTAAATATATATATGGTAAATAAAATAAATATGGTATATATATATATATATATATATATATATATATATATATATATATATATATATATATATATATATATATTTATTTTATTTTATTATTTTTTTTTTACCATTATTTGGTATGTTAGCACAGGGAGACGTGAAGATGTCTTACATTGAGGCTGCTGGAAATTACGAGGAAGCAACAATATATTTGATGTGCACTATGTAAAGAATAACATATCTACGTATGCAAATAATACATGACAAAATGTAGAGACATAAACTATTCCAAGGTGCCTTATTTTTGTGTAACTGCACAGTCCAATGTGTGTTATACCACGGATTATACCACAGTGATTTGCCAACGAATGCAATGTTGAATATATTAATAAATAACGTGTTTGACTTGATCTTGTGGAATGTCTGTGAGACAAGTTAGTTCCTGATATCACTAATGTTATAACAATAATAAACAATCATTGCAAGCCTTTGCAATCATCTCTTGCAAGCCTTTGACACGTGGGACTCCTTCAGTCAATATTAAATAAATGTCTCTTAATTAAATAAATAAATAAATAAATCAACAATTATTCATATTTCTTTACATGCAAGTCCCTTTGCAAAAGCTGGTTCTATAGAAACAATGGCGTATTAGAGAGAGCATTTTATAATAATCCTATCGTTCATGTTACAGTCAGAACTACTCTCTGAGCCATGCTGTTACAAAATACAAAAATAATGAATGCCTTCTGACCAATCGGATTACAATCTTTTGCGACATGTTTCCTGTTACTGCACTTAGTTGACTTCAAACATTGCATGATTACACATCAACCACGAATACCAACATCAAATGTCAATGTAAAAATTTTATGTTCGGTTTAAAAACATTAAATAAATGAATGAAGCATAAAATAAAAATACTATCTCTGACATACAAACTGAAAAACGACTCAAAATACTCAATTTGACTGAAAAGTTGATTCATTTCTTTTAGTGCTTATCTAAGCAGCTCCGGTAGCAAACTGTCAACCATCTTGAAATCTGATATGCTAGCTAGCTATCCAGCTTAGCACTGCCAACTATCAATCATACCACTTTCGCCTAATATAGAAGCCTGTTTTGTATTTATACGGCTCATATGCATGCAATTAAACCTCGTGATTTGTGATTATTGTGAAGTTTCAGTAAGGAAACACAGCCCCCGAGATTGTTTAAGCTGTAAAGGAATAAAAGAAAGAAAGAAAAAACAAAAAGACAGAATGTTGTGTGTTTCCCATGTGCCTCTCTCTGAGCTGTCTCCTCATGCTATCAGCGTGGTCCAGCCAGAGCCATGTCACCAGCCGGCCGACTCTTTTACCCTGGGAGAGACACTCCTCATTAACTCTCTGTCCAGATGGCATATACTTAAACAAATGAGCTTTGTTTGAGTTGGACCTATAAAGTGATGGAGTGGCTCCCACTGCTATGCCAAAACATATGCACTTTTGTGTCTCTGCGTTTGCAAAGCATCATGCAGAAAAAGAAGCCTGGATGTTCATCTTGATTTGATAGCCAGGATCATCCTTAACATAACGGAAACAGTTATCCTCCGCACTTACTTTTCCATTAATCATATCACACTTCTTGTTTTTATGAATTTTTTAATTATTATTATTATTATTATTGTTGTTGTTATTGGTATTATTGCTATTATTATAATAATTATTGTTATTTTTAATCATCATCATAATAACAACATCAACAAAAACAACAACAATAATAATAATAATAATAATAATAATAATAATAATAATAATAATAACAATTACTATTATTAGTAGTATTAGTAGTAGTATTGATACACTTAGGCTTGAAATTCTCCATATTGTTACTAACTAGAACACTCTCTCCCTCATATTTGTCTTCTTATAAATACTTTGAATTCCAGTGCTTTTTAGAATTTGTTTTGCACAATAACTAAATATAAACTCAAACTCTAGGTCTCTTATGTATTAGGCATCTTCTGCCCTTTCATATATTAAAATTTGCTATGGTTTGGGAGGGTAAAAACAATCCTGGATCTCTGATCTATGATCAAGAGAGTTTATTTTCTCTGCAATAGTTTGTGAATGCAAGCCTAAAAATGCTCTCACACTTTTGGCAGAACCCTCGTTCACCCCATCTCCCTCCCTCTGCACCGTGTAAGCTACCTCTTCACAGGTAATTGCCTTGTCAGCAAAGTGGCAACGTGCCTTGTCTGAATCCATTTGCATTCCTCAATGTGAACATTTCCAGCAGTGCTCCAGGTGAACGTCCTCCTCTTTGTTAAATACATTTCAGATGTGACATCTCCAACCCCGCAGGCCCCGCCCCACACACCCCGCCACCTTTAACAAACCCACCGAGGTGTCAAACAAGATAAGAAAAATCAAGGATTCCTAACCCTACTTTATGTAATAACCCTTAAATCTCCACAAATCTATTGGGGCACCTTGCCAACCCCCTCAAAGCAACACAATGTGTGTAGTATTTCCTGTTTACTTACCCATCCCACATCCTAGCATACAAAGACTAATGGATAAAAAGTGACAAGCTATCAAGACAACCTCAATGCATAATTGATGCAAGGCATAAATTAATATGATTATGCAGTCAGGGCCATAGCTGCCAAGGAGCACACGGGAGCTTGGAGGATGAAACATGGTGCCTATCTCCAGGGCTGATAAGCATCGCGGGTATTATCTTCAACCCCCACCCCCCACCCCCCCTCATGTTTCTTGTACAAAGCCTGCCTCCTGTTCCTCTTTGTCTGGCTTAAAGCTGCTCTTTTCTGAACATGTCTTGCAGAAAGTGATGACTTCCATCACTTGAAGCCTGAACTCTCCACAGGGAGCAGATAAGAGGCGTGGTCACATAGTCTCTAAGAATAGAACTCTACGTAGGGCAGAACAAATGGAGACTTTGACAAATGATGTAGAGACGTTGCATGCTCTGTAATGTTATACTTTGCACGTACTGTATATAAAGCATTTAGAGGTTTCAGTTGAGGAAGACAAAACACAGTCCAAATCCCGTACAAGCAGGAAACCACCTGTTCTACAAAGAGATGCTGCTCAAACCAGCATGCGTTACACATGATCCATATCCTTTCTTCTCAATAGCAGTGTCAAACCATACTAGACTAATGCTCCATCCCAATTCACCTAATATCCATCCTAAATAATATCTGAGATTAGAATTATTGTGTCCTGAATCACAGTATGTTGAAATGACTATCCACTTCTAGTAGATTTTTGAAGTGTGGAACCATGGACACATATTCAGCTAATATTGCCCACAACTCCTTGCACAAGGGAGGAGAAGTTTTGTGGTGGTTTGCTTCACTGAATTCAATCTGCAATCTCGGAGTATGGAGGAAATTTGGGAAAATAATTCAATTACATTATCTGGTATACATGAAACAAGAAATAACGAATGAGGACGAGCTGAAATTCATTGAGGAGTTTATTTATTGAGGTAACAGTGTTCTATTCTGGGCAACAATGCTCTCTTCCACTACATGATGTGTTAGTATGTCTCAGAGCGTGCATAGTCTTTTTCTACACACTCAAATGCTTGTACTCTTTATTCGCATGCTTTTAGTACATAGTATAAGCAGGCAAACTGTGATGCAGCAGAAGTGAAAATCACACCTATGTATAGTTTTTCCAGCAAAATAATGGTTTCAAAATGACCTAATGTTTGGTAAAGCTACTCTAACTTAAATGAATCTAACGGAATATTTATTGTGCATCTGCTCTCTTGAGAAAAGAAGAGCTTTCTAAATCCTTCTGGACTTCTAGATCCTTCTAGACATGCATCTTACTTTTTGTAAACTTTACCATAAAAGAAACCCCACTTTGAAGCCTTATCGCTTGATGTGAAAGATGAAGGCTGTTAATTGAGAGGTAAGGTATTTGCTTTGTTATTACCTGGACCCCAAGCTGTGACTCAAATTACAATTCATAGCAACAGATGTGCTCTGAGATGCTGCATAAATATAAGTTTATACACATGCATAATATATTCCCCGTCTCATAGCAGTGACCGCTCGTTGTGTGAGTGTCCCATTGAACATTTCCCCCAAAACCACATTCCAATTTACATACAACTTAAAAAAAAAACACAAAAAGAGATTTGTTTTCCTGTTAATACACAGAGAGTCATGCCCCAATTGATTTTATGTGCTTGAACATGTGTTTTCCTCATCAAATGGGATTATTAAATATGCATGGGCCTCAGGTTGATTGTGATTCCAAAACAGAAAGAAATAAAGAAAGAACAATAAAAAAGGAGTTAAATTCTGATGCAAATGCCTGCCAGGAGAGTATTATACTGTATGTAAGCAGTGTCCCTGACTGGGACACCAGATTTTTCATTTTAAGCCAGTAAACGCAGCCGAGAGGGACGTCAAATGGGATCAGCGAGGTCTTTTCTGTCACGCCTCTGCAGACTCTGCGTGCCAGCGATCAGCAAAAAAGCCACATCCACGGGACACCCTTAATAATTCATAAACAAGAACATTCAACAAAATGGCACCTGGGACACTCCCACAGTTCTTTGGAATCTGTTTGTTCATGCTGAGTTCGAACAGATTTCACACACTCACACTCTCATACATGCAAATACATTCACACACCCGGCTCTTATAAAAATGAAATTAATATAATAGACCTGGACTCCACAAACTTTTGATCCTTTTTTTGTTTTCATAAGTGTGTTGCTAAATGTGAGAAGGAAACAGTGCTGATTGTGTCACTCTGATGTAGCTTACACACCAATATGGCAGGTTATGTGACACCTGCACCCATATAGTATTTAGCAAGCTCAATCTGTGGCTCGGCGTAATCCTTGACTGCCAACTTGGTGCATTGTTCAGGTGGCTGCTCGTCCTCATATGCTCGTGTGTTACACTGTCAAGAAGAAAGCAAGAACCTGAACGAGAGAGTGCGCTCCTGCCAGAAAGAATCCACTGCCAAAAAGCACAGATGCCGAGGCTGGTAGGCGCTTTAATCAATGCTATTTATATCATAGTGACATACGTAAGAAAACAAGCCGAGTGTGTCTGTTAAGTGGCTTCTGTAGTGTGTGCCAGCTTCTTTTCTGTGTCTCTCTCACTCTCTCTCTCTCTCTCTCCCTCTATTTCACACACACACATGCAAACCACTTGCACATATTACTTACACTTTACACACCTATATGTCTATACTGATCAAATCTGCACAAAACCTGATATTCTTTTAATACAGCATGTGTAAAACAGTATAAAATAGCTAGGATAAAGATATAGCATGTGTGTTTGCAGTATAACTGACTCAAATAATGCTGGTTCTAAAATTTGCAGAATACTTATCAAATATTAATTTGTGTGTGTGTGTGTGTGTGTGTGTGTGTGTGTGTGTGTTTGATCATTATGTTTACACTTACTGTAACAAGTAAAAATATATTAAATATGGGCAAATTTATCAAATATTTTTTATTTTTAGAATATTTATATATAGAATATTTTTTTCTTTCTTATTTCAACTATAAATGTTTTGCTTTATAAAAAAAAACAAAAAAACAACTTGATTCCAAGAGCATCGATGAGGATGCCTCCGCTACTAACAAGTCTAATCATTCATGTTATTATTTGTATTCCAGGAATACCCTTAATACCAGTTATACCCCAGAAATACCAGTTAAGACAATTTAGAAAAATTATCTGACAATTGAACAAGCCTATTAGTAAAAATGTCTAGACATAGGGGAAATATAATCATATATTTGGTTTATTGTGCTCTTATAATATGAAATATTCTATACATTTGACTATATCCAAGATATTTTCACTTGCTAAGATATCTTTTTTCTTCTTGTTGCAGTGTACTGGTAAAGCAGAAAGGTATGAGCACTGAACCTGCCCACAGCTCCAAAATATACCATTTTAGCCAAATTAGAATCCTCCCTTTTGAATTTGGATGAATCTGAAATAACAAGGTGTGTGTATTGATTACATAAGAGTCAGCAGGTAAACAATACAGCATGCTATCATACATCACTGTGAAGCCGCAGCATCATTCTAGTCTGTTTAACATTATTACTGGGGTTTAAACCTCTACAGTAAAGCCCATGTCACGGTGTTTCAGCTCTATAATGGGAACTGCTCTAGGAACCATAATGGAGCAAGACCGCTCCTTTCGCTACTCAATCTATTTGCTATCATATCGCACCGTACCACACAGCCTGAAACGTGACGCCCTCGTTCAGCCTTCAGCGTTCCCGCAGGAGACCCCCCCTCCCCCTCCCAAAACTCCTTCTTAAGTTTCACCTCAAGAGAAAAATAAAAATCAATAAACAATCTGAAGTTTTCAGAAAACTTTTTTTTTTCTTCTTTCTTTAGCATTTAATGAATATACAAGCTCGGTGTCACAACTCGAACTGAAGGTTGTATTCCTTACTCACAGGTTCACTTTTCCAAAAGGTTTCATCGCTTTTACAAGTACACAAATAGTTATGCTGTATTATGAATACTCTTTGTCATGACTGTATCAAGCACATGCATAATTAATAAAATGGTTAAAAACAATAATAATTTTAAAAAAATGGTTAAATATAATATGGAAGAATGACGTGACTAAGATTGGCTAAGATTAGTGAGCTAGCATCTACTGCATGTGTTCTTGGGGTGTGTTGTTCAGAGGCTCACTCAATAGCATGGACGACTGAGGAAGCATCTCTTCACTGACCATCTACATCTCTAAAATCATTTGAATGAATGTCAGTGCTTACTGGATTTGTTATGAATGTAGTAAATTCATGACCAATAAAGCTTCCCTAAAATTAGACCAAACCTCTCATAATCATATTGAATGAATGCATATGAATTAATGAGGTCCTGTTGTATGTGCTTATTAATCATATAAAAGTTACTGCACAGACAATACAGCTAAAGTATGCAATGTAATCGGAGACAAGATGCCTTTCTGGAGTTCTCTGATGTCTCAGACAGAGGAATAAAAGCAGAGGGGAGAAACGAGACACACGTTGGATGGCTTCCCTGAGGGGTTTCGTCTGTCTGAACATCTTAACGTTATGTTCGGGGGCTACAAACGTCGCTCTGTGTTGTCCTCAGCTATGGGGATGGAGAGAGCCCAGTGTCCAGCCTCAGCTGTGACAGATACACACTGACAGACCTAACTGCGCTGCTGGTGTGAGTGTGTGAGTGTGTGAGTGAGTGTGTGTGTGTGTATGTGTGTGTTTGAGCATGTTACACATGTCACCGTACCTCTCTGTGACATCACCTACTTGCTCTGCGGGCTTGCCTTCTCACCGGTACTACCTAGTTTAGTCCACTACACACACACACACACACAAACACACACAGAGATGACTGTTTGTTTTACTATCCTTATGAGGACCTTCCATCGACATAATTATTAAAGCAGCTAATTAATACTATGCCCAAACCTAACCCTAACTCTAACCTTAACCTTAACCTCAAGAGCCAAACGAAATCCTGGTCAGAATTTTTCAGACAATTTAGAATTCTCAATCTACCTACTGGTAAGTTTCTGGACATTAGGAGGAAACAAGAGAACCCTAAGGAAACCCATTGGTACACAGGAAGAAACTCCGCACAAACAGCAACCCAAGTCAGATTTGAACCCTGGAGCTGTGAGGTGGCAATGCTACCCAGTGAACCACCATGTCACCCACATAATATGGTTTTCCTAAAATAAATCTTGATATGTTAACTTTTGAACTAAGTCATATTTTCAATAAGAACAGTACGATTGCACAAAAACCTCATGCAAAAATATTTTCTTCACTCTCTTTGTTCATGATGTACAGTACAGGGTATCCCCAAAGTCTCCACACATAGGGGACTGTGTAAAGTATACCAGCAATATGTCGGTTGTGCCTTCATAAGTGGATGTTTGTGGATGTCCACTTCTCTGTTGATCCACAACACTTCCATCCAACCATCCATCCATCCATTTTCTATACCATTTTTAATCCTTCAGTATCGCCGCGGAGAACCTGGAACCTTTTTTCCCCTATGTATGGAGACTTTTGGGACACCTTGTAGTTTGCTCAATTAATATTTGCAAATAGTTACTTGTAAATTGTACCCATAAGACACCAACTAACTACATGGAAAATATATGGGAATATACTGAACAAGCAAATTAGTGTTGCGATCGATTGGTGTGCTATGCAGTGTGTATTCCTGCCCCACACAAGACTTCAGATACACTGCAAAAACCTCCTACAGCTGACTTATCCTGGCCAGGATAGATCAGGATAACTGTTGATCTGAAGCCTATCCCAGGAAAACACCCATTCACACTTAACAATCTTAAATCACACTGTATGGCACTGAATCTGCTGCAAATGATATTATATTGAATTACTTGCCCTGGACTGGTTATCACATATCATGATGCACATAGTATTACAAACAGTATATTAAACAGGACTGATACCCAGCCTTACTGTCCAAACACACCCACTGTGACATCACATCCTCTCTAATTGAAGCTAATACTATTCAGATGCAGATGAGATTAAATAGGGGTCCATCGAGCTGTTCTGTTTTGCTCTCTGTTATAATGTAATGGAAAAGACCAAGTAAAGCGGAATTCGACAACTGCTAAAGAGCAAATCCTTTTCCATGCTGTGTTAATGAATGACTCCCTCCAAACAAGGAAGCAATCGCTTCGCAACAAGTGGCTCATGAGTCCAGCATAGATTAGCAGCTCAGTAAAAACAATTTGCCTGACTTAAAAAGACAGCCACTTGATGAAAATGTCCATTAAATAACAATGAGGGAAGAAAAAAAAGTAGTAATTAAATTTTATTCCCTTATTTTTTGACCCTAAGTGTGAGCATGTATCTTCATATGTCAGTGAAGTAGCTCTCTGGGAGGAGTAATTATTGATTTTACTTATTGGCTGAGGAACAAATAACAGAATCAGAGGTGGAGAATAACTCACTGCTGATGCGCGCTTGCCTTTTACTTGCAGTGGGTACTGGATATTTTAGACCCTTCAGGGTGGTCACTAATAACAGAAGTTAATTACAAAAACACATCTCACTTAGAACGATTAAATGCTCCATTCCATTTACTGAATCTTTCTTCAGTTAATGCAACAGAGATGCAACAGAGTTGGAACTACACCATAAACTGGAGTTTGGTCACTATTGCGTAACTGTTCTAGTGGTGTAACCAAATACCAATACATCATTTGGATCAAACAGATAATATGTCCTAAATGAATATGAATATTCCTGATATTCATATTAAGATATGAAAAATAGGTGGAGTATTTGTGCAAGCTGGGAAGAGAGGGCCAAATATCAGAAAAATTCCTGCCCCAACTACAACTCAAAAACCAAACAAAAAGTCTTGAAACTAGCGCATGATGTTCAGACATAGGAAAAGGTAGACCCACTTTGTCTCTTTTTCTCAGACTTTTTGTGGGAAACAAGTTAACACTTGCGCATTTTTGATTAGTAGTATATATCTCTCAACATGTGGACATTATACCTGGAACCTGCTTACAATCCTGCTCACAGAACTTAAGAAGAGAGCAAATTGTTAAACAGGATACTAATGGAAGATGAATAAAACTATTCAGTTTTCGCCTGAATGGTTTACTGAGCTCCAAATAAACTGCATTTCTACCATATTTCTGTACAAACAAAAGGAATATGCTTTTATGCAGTATATTGAACTGCCACTCCATATTGCTCACACAGACTCTCGGCTGGACTTGCCACAAAAAAATAACTAAATTAATTATTATTATTATTTTTTTTACATATTGGAAAACTTGCACGCTTAGTGCACATTTGTTTGTCATTCTATAATTATCTCTAAAGTTATTAAAATGTTACGAAAATGTTCTTACTGGCATTATAATGAAATGCCACGTAAATGATCCCACTTTGATTCACAGCAGCAGTTGTATAATATTTAGTGTTTTGATAGTGTGTGCAGTCTGTCCTGGAATTTGACAAGCCCAAAAGCAAAAGTAAATCTAATAAACTATTATTAGATTGTTATTGTTGTCAGCTGTAGTTTTTTTAATTTGGGAAAAACCTCATTGTTAACTTGCTTACTCAGTCACAGTTAGACAGTGAAGTTCCACAGGGAGTCTGGACCAGGACCTGAACAAAGTTATGTTCTGCAAATTCTAAGGCATAGTGGTAGGAGTAACATTTAAAAAAAAAAAAAAAATTATTCTGGTATAGACCACACCCACTTCTGGTTTAAATCGGAATACCAAAACAGAAATTAGTATTTTGAGTACTAAATATATACAAATACAACTACAGATAATGGCATTGAGTTACTAAATTCTACTGAGAGGATGTGATTGGAATGTGCATTCTACTGAGGAATGTGCATGAGTCTTAGTTAAGAGTGACATTGTGGTGTAGCAGGAACCATTTCCCTTTGTCAATCCTGAACTCAAGTTACTGTCTGTGACTGTCATTTACTGTCTCTTTGGAGTTTTACATGGTCTCCCTGTATTCGTCTGGGTTGCCTCCAGCTTCGCAAAACTTACTTTCCATTACAAAGTCTTGATACCTGAGATTCTTTTCATATATATATTCATGCAATAAATGTCTAGCCTCAAAATATCAATGTATATGGAGCGTCCACCATACAAGACCTTCTGAATGAGCTGTTACCGTAGGATTAAATGTATTAGAATGAGAGCATTAATATTAACCTGTATTTTTAATTACAGTCAGAACTACTGTCAGAGCTGCTGTTACAGAAAATTAATCAACATATTGAAAATATGAAAATTCAACTGCGCTGTGGCAAACGTTGTATACGTTTCTACAGTATGGGAAATAAGTATTGAACACGTCAATTTTTTTTCAGTAAATATATTTCCAATGAGGCTATTCACATGTTTTCACCAGACATCAGTATTAACTTTAGAAATCCCAAAATATAAAGAATTCACAACATTAAAGTCCATAAATGAAGTTATGTGTAATAAAGCGGAATGACACAGGAAAAGAGTATTGAAAAGGCTAACTGAAATTTATTTAATACTTAGTAGAGAAGCCTTTGTTTGTAATGACAGCTTCAAGACGCTTCCTGTGTGAAGAAATAATTGGTCCGCAGTATTCAGGTGTGATTTTGGTCCATTCTTCTAAACATATTGTCTTTAAATCTTGTTCCATTGGATTCAAGTCAGGTGCTTGACTGGGACATTCTAACACCTTGATTTTTTTTTCTCTAAACAAATTCAAATGTGAACTCATCTCGACTTTATGTTTACTTTTTGAATTGTAAAGTAACCACATAGGTTCCCACATTGGTGGAGTGTCACTAGCATTTTCCTGACAAGTGCATCTAGTTCTTAGGATGGTTGCTATTTATATCACTCATCTTCAACATACTGTAAATATCATTCTTTATCAAAATACTAAAACATGAAATACAACAGATTTTATTTATTTATTCACAACAAACTCATTGGTGGTTGCTAAATACAAATGAATACAGAATGCTTTTTAATATTGAATGCTTTAATATTGAAGTAAAACTCAACCCTTTCCTTGTTTTTGCAAATGTGCGATGATCACAAAACATTTAACTTGGGACAAATTTGCTTCTGCATAGACCAACCTGTACTTCGGTGCTGCTCGGCATGCTCGTATTTCATTCTCTCGCTATTTCTTTTATGTGATATATACTCTTTTTAATGTATGTTATTTGTCAGTAGATAAAATTTTCCCCATGCTCCAACAGGCTAAAGTTGTTTGTCTAATGACAGGCAGAGTTGGACAGAGAGCCTTTCAAAAATCCATACCTGCCTCACCTCCACCCGACTGCTATTGACTAGCATCCAACTTAATGTGATATCACATAAACCTTTCCCAATTTCTCCGGTTTCCATAGCTGGGAGAAATCCGGTTAACTTCTTGACACGGTCATCTCGTGCATGGAGATCCTCAGGCACTGGAACAGCTGGAATGTGAGAGTGAGAGAGAGAGAGGATGAGGAGATACACAAACATACTAATACACAAATATAACATACTATTCTAGAGATAATATTACAAAAAAAAATCAGTTTTACAATTTGGATACATCTGACAACAAAATATTAATCTAATAATCAAGGCAAAATCAGCATAAAAAAAACAGTTCTTCTAACATACATACTGTAGATTTCAACCACTGTAACAAAATTAGAAAATAATGGACCCTCTGGCTGCAATGGACTGGCACCCTGACCAGGGTCAATATGTTTAGACCCTGCCTTGTGCCCGATGCTTCCTGGGATAGGCTCCAGGTTCCCAGAGACCCTGAAAAGGAGTAAGCGGTAGAAGAGGGATGGATGGATGGACCGATGGATAGACCCTCTGGCTCGGCTTTATAGACCCAACTTTGAGAACCATGGTTGGACAACATCAAGCAGAGTTCTAACAGGTCTACCAGGAAGAACACACAGACACAGCTGAATTATGCTATAGAGACCATTTAAAAGCTATTTAGGGGATATGAAACCCCAAACTCTGGTTGTGGCAGTGCTGGCTTGGTGGTTAAGGCTGGATTACTGGGTTACTGATCGGAAGGTCAGGGGACCTTCAGTCCCAGCTGACTTGGGAGTCCCAGCACTGCCAAACTGCTGCTGTTGGGCCCTTGAGCAAGGCCCATAACCCTCTCTGCTCCAGGGGTGCCATATCATGGCTGACACTGAGCTCTGACCCCAGCTTCCTGACAATAAAAGAATTTCATTGTACATAGGTATATATATTCAAGAAATACTTATTATCATATGGGGTCATTTGATGTATAAATTGGGACATGAGAGAAACTTACATCTTTTGTTCTAAGTTAATATAAACCCATCCAGGATTTCACATAGTTTTTTTGCTGTTTTTTTTTTAAGAAACCTACTTGAACTGGCGGAATTGCAATTGCACGAAATAGATTTTCATGGTGATGTTTGTTGGTAAATGAGACCTTTCAGCTACACTCGTATTTGGCAGATGCGAATCGAAGAGGGCTTTGGCTGAATGCACGTTGTGATGATGACACACTTGGTCCAAATCTGAGGTAATTTTAAAAAATTGCAAGTTTCTTTGAATATTGGAGATGTTTGCGAGAAATTCTGCGATCACAAAATCCTTGGACTGTAGAAAGATGCCAAAGAGCTCCATTTTGGTCTCATCTGACCACCAGAGGACAACTGGGTGAAAGTGTTGTGGTCAGATGAGACCAAAATGGAGCTCTTTGGCATCAACTCAACTCACCGTGTTTGGAGGAGGAGGAATGCTGCCTATGACCCCAAGAACACCATCCCCACCGTCAAATATGGAGGTGGAAACATTATGCTTTGGGGGTGTTTTTCTGCTAAGGGGACAGGACAACTTTACCGCATCAAAGGGACGATGGACGGGGCCATGTACCGTCAAATCTTGGGTGAGAACCTCTTTCCCTCAGCCAGGGCGTTGAAAATGAAAAGTAATTACTAAGTCATTACCAAGTACTAAGTCATGTTTTGCAGAGCGGTCAAATACATATTTCCCTCATTAAAATGTAAATCAATTTATAACATTTTTGACATGCATTTTTCTGGATTTTTTTTGTTGTTATTTTGTCTCTCACTGTTCAAATAAACCTACCATTAAAATTATAGACTGGTCATTTCTTTGTTAGTGGGCAAACGTACAAAATCAGCAGGGGATGAAATACTTTTTTCCCTCACTGTACATATTTCACTATACTTTTTCACTATCATGACATGCTGCACTAGTATAGTTCAACAATAAAAATGGACAAATTTCCCCACCCCTTTCCATGTCTCAATTTGTTCAGACCGTTATTGAATACTAATACTAACAATTTTCACAATTAGCTATTATTACAATTATAACTTCTCATGTCGCCTTCAAACCTACAGAGAGGTCTGTTTTGCGTACCAGCCTTCTGAATATTCTAGAATTAGAAATAATTTTGAATGTAAGGAAGGAGGTTTTTATTTGAGGCATAGCCCACAACTATAATCACAATAACAGTGGAAAGACAGAACACGTCAGTGTGTTTAGCATCGTTGTGAATAAAACTGCTAAACATTTTACACCTGGAAACCTGACAGGGATCTTTTGGCACTGAGGTGCCTCTTAGTAAATGTCACATTTTACATTTTCCTATATTATAAATCTGGAATTTAAAAAAAAAAGTATTTGGCCAAAAACTTTGCAAACTCATGCATCATTTACTTATCTGTAACAGTTAAACAATATTTGTAAATCACAACATTGCAAATGTCTAATTGCTATAAAATATATTTGTTTGTTTTTTGTGCTGTACTGTGTACTGAATATTTTTGGACCAATTCAAGCTTCAACCATCCAGCAACCCAAACCGTACATGAACACACAAGCAAATATGCTCTGCAGTTCTGCCTTCACAGTTGTGTTGGAGTGGAGCTGTGACCTGGCAGAGAGCTGCGGCTGACACGAACCAGCTCCCCAACAGTCCAACCTCTAATTAATACTCTTGGCAAAGTGGCCCTTCACAAAGGATTACAGTGATAGGTGGGTGCTGGAAAGGGCTCCTCGGGCCTATGGAAGCACACAGGGCGCATTTTCTGCCATGCTGTCACCCAGCATCTCTGTTTGGAGATGAAAGACGGGACTGATGGAAAGAGAAGGAGGGCAGGCAGCTGCAAGAGCTGAGCTCATAATGAGCTGCTAGTTACAGCTTTGCCACCATGGGCTAAAAGCTTAAGGGGCTGGTGACATTAGCAAGATGTGCCTTTTTTTTATATGTTGTTAACAAACGTGAACAAAGGGAAAAAAAAGGTAATGGGAATAAAGATCCTGCAGCACACCACAGTAGCCCTCAGACCACCAGAGGTGGTATTTGAGCACTAAAAATAGTCTGAGTTACCCATCATGCTCACCAGTAGCTCACTCTAGTCTTTTTAACCTGGGTTGTTTTATGTTACTGATCACATGATCTATTTGGCAATAATGTGGCTGAAGTAGCTTCCTACTTCATGCAATTCACACTCAATAGTATTTCCAAGATTTTTCCAAAAGGTTCTCAAAACCATTCCTATATTTATGGAATACCACTCATAATGGTGGTCACACACTTGACCTTATGCTAATACTGTATATGGATTAAATATAGAAAATATAGTCATATTTCCCCAGTCTGAATCTCGTTTAAATTGCGTATTTATCATGATATATGCACCTTGCCACTCTACTACATTAAACGTACATTTTAAGTTTTATCAATAACTTTCCAGATATACCAGCTATGATTAGATCACCATCTGATCTCAAGGAACTTGATCAGGCAACTAAACGCTCCACTCAAAAGAAAAATAATTAGAGAGAAAAAGCTAGTATATATGGTGTAATGATCACACACGCACCTTAAAACAGACCACTTGACAATTACAACGTAAATGGCATCAAACCAAATTAGTAGTATTTCACACAGTATGGAAGGAACGTGTCCCAAACTATAGAACATCTCTTAGTGCTCATAAATGAGTCTGTATTTTCACCCTTTTCTAAAATAAAAATTATACTAGATTCTTATTCAATACTGTAGCAACAATTAACTAGAAATAAACCACCATAGAAACATGTACACAATCATTTTATAGTAGCGAGGATTTCATGAATTTTTTCACTGGCAAAATTCAAAATATTAGACAAAAAATTCAGACTATTCATTAAAAACCAGGCATTCTTATAACTAACCCTGTAGATAATAATATAGCAAATATCAGATGTTAATTTCATTAATATCTTCATCAAACTTGTATACTAGATCCCTTACCTACATGTGTCTTCAAACAGGTTACACCAGAAGTAATCAAACCCCTTCTAAAAATAATAAATTCTTCCCTTAGCACTGATTATGTATCTAAATCATTGAAACTAGCAGTTATCAAACCCCTGATTAAAAAACCTGACCTCGACCCCTGTCAGTTGTCTAGCTACAAGCCAATATCAAATCTTTCCTTTATCTCTAAGATATTAGAAAATGTTGTAGTACAGCATCTCTGCTCATACTTACATAGGAATAACATTCATGAAATGTATCAGTCAGAATATAGGCCTCATTATGGCACAGAGACAGTGTTAGTTAAAGAGGTGAATTATGTACTACTGGGCTCTGATCAGGGTTGTGTCTCGTTGCTTGTGTTGTTTAAACTTAGTGCAGCTTTTGATACTATAGATCATACTATTTTAATTGATAGATTAGAAAACGTTGTTGGCATTAAGGGAACAGTCCTCTCCTGGCTCAGGTCTTATTTGACTGATAGTTATCAGTTCATAGATGTAAATGGATATTTCTCTTAGGATACTATGATTTAATTTGGTATTCCACAAGGTTCTGTTTTAGGCCCACTGCTTTTTCCTTTATATATGCTACCACTGGGTCAAATTATTCATAAACATGACGTTAGCTTCCACTGTTATACTGATGTTACATAGTTGTATGTTTCATCGAAGCCAGATGACAGACAGCAGCTTAGTAAAGTTGAGGAATGTGTAAAGGACATTAAACATTGGATGCTTATTAACTTCTTGTTACTTAATTCTGTTAAGACAGAAGTACTTGTAGTAGGACCACATGCATCTAGATAGAAGCTTTCTGATCACACAGTAATTCTAAATGGTCTCTGCATTTCGTCATGTGCAGCAGTAAAAGACCTTGGTGTGATTATTGACTCTGGTCTTTCATTTGAAGCTCATGTAGATAATATTACTAGGATAGCCTTCTTTCATCTCAGAAATATTTCTAAGATAAGACATTGAAGGTCATTACATGATGCAGAAAATCCGTTCATGCTTTCTTCACCTATAGGTTGTATTATTGTAATGCCTTACTCTGTGGATGTTCCAGTAATAGCATAAATAAACCCCAGTTAGTCCAGAATGTAGCTGAAAGAGTTCTTACTAGAACCAGAATATATGACAACATCACCCCGATCTTATCCACACTGCATTGGCTCCCAATAAAATTTCTTTACAATCTTTTCTAAAAGATTTAATTTTCTTTTTTTCTAAAAAAAAATACTATTGTTGACCTGTAAAGCACTAAATAGTCTCATGCCAAAATAACTGAGTGAACTTTTGATCTTTTATGATCCACCATGCCTACTTCAATCGAAAGGTGCAGGCTACCTGTTGGTACCACGAATAGTGAAGGCTACAGCAGGGGGAAGAGCTTTCTCTTATAAAGCCCTACAGTTATGGAACAGCCTTCCAATTAGTGTATGCCTGTTAGCCTTAAATTCCAAATTAGGGTTCACAGGCATAGCGTGTTGTGGTGAACTGGGACGTTTGGATGTTGTGCCCTGCCTACACCCCCTTCACGTGGGTTCACACAGGTTTGTTGATAGTGGAGTGGCTGTCTGCCTTATGTCCCAGGGCGCCCTCATGTCTGTGTTACCTTCTGGCTTTCCCTTTTAGTTTTGCTGTCATAGCTAGTCTTGCCAGAGTCCCTGACTGAACTCACACAAATACATTGTCCTTAACCATTACACGACAATAAACATAACTAATAATCTCTGCCTCTCTTTCCATCGAGCTACACATGTTACTCCTGAGATGCCAGTGATCCTGACTCATTCTGCTCTCCAGACCTGCCTGATCCATCCTGATGCACTACTTCTGGTTGGAGTTCTCATCAGTTGGAAGTCAGATGCTGCTGCTGAGGATGGCCCCACATGATGCAGTCTAAAGATCGTTGACATAACTGAGGATTGTACCACTTAAAAACCATAAAGATGGCTTTGGACCTCAAATAATATGAACAGTTATGGTATGATGGCTAGAACTACAATTGCTATTATACACCATCACCTCTGGCTTGCTCATTAGGGATAAGTTCATACATTTAAAATCTATATCTTGAATTTATATATTTCTGTAAAGCTGCTTTGGGACAATGTCCATTGTTAAAAGCACTATACAAATTAAACTGAATTTAATTGAATTGAACTGACTCTATTTCATCCGTAGTCATTCAGATTTTGTATACTATTACAATAAGAACATGATCGCTATGATATCTTAAACCTCATGAGTGCTAGCGATTTCAAGTATCATTGAGTACCATTTTTGGAACAGAAAACACAGGTCCATGGAGTGTAGATTGGATGTTAACAAATTACTAGAATTGTTTGTTTTTTTAATGCAATGTTAAATTATTCTCTATCATTTAAAAAATTTATCATGAGCCAGCAAGCTAAAATACCTAATATACAGCCATTACAATATAAGTGTACCAAGTGTACATATTAGAATAATGAATACCTCAAGATATTGGGCATAATTACAAACTTTACAGGGAAGGGAGCATGCTTTGCCTGAGAGAAACACTTATGTCACCGTTTTGACAAGCAGTGAGTAAACATGTGAAGTGTGAGTGGACGAGGATGAGGAAGAAAAGAGCAAGTGGCAGACGGTTGGCTCTGGCCATGTGATGATGAGGCAAGCAAGGGGAAGCCAGGATACTTGAACCTGTCTGAAGGCATTGTTGGCATGAATGCCTAATTGCTTGTGATGGTCACTCATACATAGGAGAGTGAAGATGCCACTGTTTTCCTCCCTCCACATCCCTGTCAAGGTTGTAATGAATATATATATATATATATATATATATATATATATATATATATATATATATATATATATATATATATATATATATATATATATATATACACACTCATTTCAACCCAACGCTTCGAGGGCTTCCTCTGGATATTCCGGTTTCCTCCTCCAAATGTGTTTAGGCTGATTTCCAGATTGTCTGCAGTGTGTAAATGTGTGTATGATTGTGCCCTGTGATCGGTGGCACCCTGTCGGGGATGTCCCCTGCCTTGTGTCCTGAGTCCCCTTGGATAGGCTCCGGGCTCTATGCGACCCTGTGTAGGATAAGTGGTACAGTGGATGGATGGATGGATATATATATATATATGCGCCTGCTCTGTCTGAGAGTGTGTGTAATGTGTGTTACTGTGTGAACAAGATGATGCACATGTCACAAAGTCATGCACTTAGATGAACAAAATGAAGGAAAGAATGGCATCAGTAAGACATGTGGCTAGCCTCCTGTCCTCTCTTGTGTAAGTGGCTTTGAGGACAGTATGAAGGCTTGATGAAGGATGACGGGCTTCTTTCCGCTCCCTTATTGATTGTTTCCTGTTGACGCTTCTGTGCAATCCAATCTGAGTATAATTTCCACTGCCATAGCAGCGTGTTTGGTGCCACTGTCCAAAAATAGGCTGACTGGATCTGCTCAGATGTAAATATGGACATGCCACAGCAAAATTAACATCAACAATGGTTTGTGGGTATGCAAAGGAATCCACATTGTGGAATACATAATAACTGACTTTTGCTTAAATATCACACACAGTTACATTTGTAAATGTGAAAATAATCAGAGTATTTGAACACTTTAAAAAGAGAAAAGACAAAGCGCAGATTATAATAATTTTTTTATTTTTTTAAAAGTAGGAGACAAGAGCGCTGGTCTGCATAAAGATCACTAATGAAACCAGTGTCGTATTAAATACTATTGCTAACATTTAGTTAATTTCATAATAATGGGCCTCATTTATCAAGCTAGATATTTAATAATGAATTTATTCGCAAATCATTTGTAGGAACATTTACACAAGAAATGTATTATTCATGAAAATCCTCTTCATTCAGGAAAACGTTTGTATCCTATGAGAGTTTGTATAAATTTACGTATAAGGAGACTCACTATTTTAAACCTCGATTGATAGGTTTCAAATCATCTAATTGGTGACGAGATATTGCAATTTTATATGTGGATTACCCTGACAAGTTCAAATATCTTATGTATTTCAATTACTGAATAAATTGAAAGTAAATTTTGTGAAACCTAGTCATTTCATATTAATGGCATTAATTAAACATATATAAATAATGAAAGAAAGAAAGCCAACATAAATACATATGTCACCATGGATTTAGATTTACCACCAGGAACATATTTAAAGGGGTCTTTAGATTTGCACTTATTCAGTGGTTGATCTGATAAGTGATTTGACTATAGTGTTGCTAACAAGTTTTACAACTGACAATACAGCAGTGGGGAAAACTATGAGCTCCTGCACTGCACAATAACTTCAATTTCCAGCAACTCCCAACATTTTAAATGAACACACTGGATGGTGTGAAATCTACCAAGCAAACCCCAAAGCAAACTTCTCTCCTGCACTTCTGACAGAACATTGTGTAGTGTGTGTGCGCGTGCCTAGACTCTTCGCTTGTAATTAACATTGCTACTTACTGACAGGTCCAGGACAGCTTAGGCCATAACAACTTTCCTAACTTAGGCAATAATCAGACCATTTACCACTTGGTTACACTCTCCACTGCAATAAGTCAGCGCCCTTGATGACTAAATCATTCAACACCTTTCAGCACTCATGATACTCTGTAATGCCTTTTCAAACAAGGCAGCACCAATAGTGGTTAACACCTGGGACACCGTATCTGTGCTCATACTCACTGCATTACAAGTGGATCTGGGTACATGAAAAGGATTTGTCTGAACACCAGCAGTTGTTCGCGTACTTCTCCGCGCAGCTGGAGATGGCACATCTCTGTTTTACCCAAGACATCTGTCTCAAATTCCCATAACCGAACCTGCTCATCTTCAACCTATGCATTCAGGGCAACACCTTCCAATTCCACAGAGTCTCTGCCAGTATCAACAGGTACCTGTACCTGGCTACATTCCAAGTTGTAATCATCGCCCTCTAAAGTACCATGAGCTGCTGATCCCCCTGGCACATTTGAGGCCAAGCTTGAAGACTTTGTAAGACTTCCTCTACCACCGCAAAATCCGGCTCAGAAGTCTCACTCCATTCCACAGTGACAAGTGGTCTACCTAAGGGTGGCTTTATCTTACTCCTTGGACTAGGAATGGGCACTCTTCTACACCAAAATGCGGACAAAAAGTTTTTTCATTCTGACGGGTCATCCTCTCCTGAGCTTTTTGCTCTGAGTACTCCCTAGACTTTTCATGGGCGTACTTTAGTCTCTCTTGATGAACAGAAAACCAGTACTGCCTCCCCTATGAGACCTCCTCCCTACCCAACAATGAATCTGTGGGCAGATGTGGCTTAACCCCAAAGAGTAAATAATAAGGGGAAAACCCTGTAGTGGCATGCAGAGTCACATTATAGGCGTGGACTACTTCGGGCAAGTACTCTGGCCAATGGCGTTTCTTTTCTGGAGACAACATGCGTAACAGGTTGTGCAGGGCTCGGTTGTACGGTTTACATTGGGCATTTCCCTGAGGCCTATAAGGAGTCGTACGAGTCTTTTTCACCCCATAGAGTCTGCACAGTTCAGCAATAATCTCACTATCAAAGTTTCTGCCTTGATCGGAGTGCAGCCATTCTGGGACTCCATACTTCATGAACCACTCTTTCAACAATTTTTTTTGCTGTAGTGTCTGCCTTCTGATCTTTTGTGGGGAATGCCTGTGTGAATTTTGTAAACACTTCGGTAACAACGAGAACATTTTCACAGCCGTCAGAAGCAGGCTCTTGGACTGTGAAATCCACTGCAATCACCTTTAAGAGACCTGGAAGCTAGAAATGCTCTCACAGGAGCACATACTTTGGGTTGAGGCATTTTTATGAGGGTGCAACGCTGACACTTCTTTACCCATTCCTCCACATGTTCATAAAGGCCAACCCAAAAGCACCTCTGCTTCAGCAAACTCACGGTGCGTTCAATGCTCTGATGCCCCACACCATCGTGCACACTACTCAACACTTGTTCTTTCAAGCACTCTGGTAGCAACAGCTGCCAGCAACCCCCATCAGAAGAGTCAGATACAACCCGATACAATAACCCTTCCCTTTGTCTTGTGAGGGCCCAAAGTTTCAAAAGACGTTTCACTTGCCCAGCTAAGGTCTTCCTCATGGGAAGAACTGGTCTTTTCTTACTATACCAAAACCTGCTGAATTCTCTGATAACTGGGTCATTTTGCTGGAACTCAACCAGCTGTTCTTTGGTATAACCAGGAAGCGTAGGAGTCTTATCTTGAAAGTTAGTGATAGCTTTTTCACCTACTTTTTCACCAACAACAATCAATACCTTTCAAGGCAAGTTAAGGTTCCACAGTACAAATTACTACACACTCATCCCAGTCAGCATCGGGATCAAGCTCAGGCTCCCCTGCAAACTCCTGCCTAGACAAAGCATCAGTGGCAGCGTTACTCTTGCCCAGCCTGTATTTCACCTGAAAATTAAAAACAGCCAGCTGCGCTGCCCATCTCTGTTCGATGGCTCCTAGTTTACATTTACATTTATTACATTTATTCACTTAGCAGATGCTTTTATCCAAAGCGACTTACTAATGAGAAAAAATACAAGTAAAGTGATATATCAAGTAGAGAACAATACAAGTAGTGCTACCATACAAGATCCATTAATTGAGTTCTAGAATAAACAAAGTGCACAGAGTAGAGGTGTAAGTGCAATTTTTTTATATATATAATTAATTTTTTTTATTATAAGTTGGTTAGGTATTCTCGGAAGAGGCGGGTCTTTAGCTGTTTTTTTAAGATGGTGAGAGATCCTATGGTCTGGATTGAGGTTGGAAGTTCATTCCACCACTGAGGAACAGTTAGTGTGGAGGTTCTGGAAAGGGACCTTGCACCACGCTGAGTGGGAACTACTAAACGTCAGTCACTAATTGATCGCAGATTGCATCAGGGAACGTAAGCCTTCAGGAGAGAGTTGAGGTAGGAGGGTGCTGTTCCAAACAAGGTCTTGTAGGTGAGCATCAAGGCCTTGAATTTGATGCGGGCAGCTACAGGAAGCCAGTGGAAGGAGATGAAGAGGGGTGTAACATGGGTTCACTTGGGCTGGTTGAAGACGAGGCGTGCTGCAGCATTCTGAATCATCTGAAGGGGATTGATGGAGCTGGCTGGGAGGTCCAAAAGTAGTGAGTTGCAGTAGTCCAGTTTTGAGATAACAAGAACCTGGACTAGTATCTGTGTAGCCTGTTTGGTGAGGTAGGTTCGGATTTTCTTGATGTTGAACAGGATGAACCTACAGGACCATGCAGTTCTTGAGATGTGGTCTGTAAAGTTCATGCTGTCATCAAGAATGACCCCAAGTTTGCTGGCTGTCCGGGTTGGCTTGAGTGTGGTTGAGCTGAGCTGTACAGTGGGGTTGTGGTTGATTTAGGGACCGGCCGGGATGATGAGAAGCTCAGATTTTGCCAGGTTGAGCTTAAGATGGTGTTCCCTCATCCAGACCGAGATGTCCGATAGGCAAGCAGTCTCAAGCAGAGACTCAATCACCTGCCCAAGAGATGTATTGCAGATAGAAAAGAGGAGTGGACCCAGAATTGACCCCTGTGGAATGCCACTTGTGAGTTGCTGAGTTTCAGAAATACCTCCCCTCCATGATACCTTCAAGGATCTGTCAGAGAGATAGGATTCCACCCAGCGCAGAACCGTTACAGTGATGCCCAGTCTGGAGAGAGTTGACAGGAGGATCTGATGGTTCACACTGTCGAAAGCAGCAGAGAGGTCAAGTAGGATGAGGACAGATGATCTAGAGGTTGCTCTTGCTAGTCATAAGGCTTCAGTGATGGAAAGCAGAGCAGTCTCCATGGAGTGATTGCTCTTGAAGCTGCTTGGTGTCCAGGAGGTTGTTCTGTGTGAGAAAATTGGAGAGTTGATTAAAAACAGCTCTTTTCAGAGTTTTGAGAAAATGGAGGAGGGAAACAGGTCTGTAGTTGTCAACTACAGAAGGGTTAAGTGATGTTTTTTTAAGCAGTGGGGTAACCCGGGCCTGCTTAAATGAGGTATGGTATGTGAAAGTAGAGAGGGAAGTGTTAAAGATGTATGAGTATGAGTGCAGGTAATAGTGTGGGAGACATGGACTGAAGAAGGTGAGAAGGGATAGGTTCAAGAGGACAGGTTGTGGGACGGCTAGACAGGAGGAGTTTAGAGACATCAGTCTCAGAGAGGGGGGAGAAGTTACATGGGAGTAACATGGAGGAGGAGCCGGTCTATGCATGTCTGGGGTTGAGAACTGGTTCCTGATTTATAGTAGTCTGCAAGTGTCAAAGAGGATTATTATCCGTGATCACTTCGAACCTAGAAAAGTAAAGTAGCCACAACATTTATTGACTACTGCCCACTTAAGGGCCAGTAGCTCCAATTACATGCTACTGTAGTTGCAGTCATTTCTCTCAGCATTCCATAACCTCCTGCTTGCATATGCAATGACCCTCTTCTCATCACCTTGCATTTGGTACAGAATGGCTCCTAAACCATCCTGGCTTGCATCCGTTTCAAGGATGAAAGGGCAGGTGAAGTCAGAAAACCCTAGTACAGGGACTGTTGTTAGCTTCTCCTTCAACTGGTTGAATGCACCGTGACATTCAGATGACCAACGGGTAATAAAGTGGTGGTTACCTTTCATACAATTGCCTTCACGCCAGCAAACATTCACCAGGTCATGCAAGGGTCTAGCTATCTTTGAGAAGCCCTTGATAAACTTCCTATAGTAGCTACAAAACCCTAAAAATTACATCAACTTTTTGACGGTATCAGGAGTCTTCCACTCACTGACAGCAGCGACCTTGTTCGGATTAGGTGCAATCCCCTCTGCTGACACCCGATGACCAAGAAATCTTACCGTCTTCTGGAGAAAATGACATTTCCCCAGCTTGACCATTAAACGGGTCTCAGCCAACCGTTTCAGCACCATCTCCAATCTTTCCAAGTGTTTTTCAAATGTCTGTGAAAACACCAGAATGTTGTCCAAGTATACTATCAACACTTAAAAAAGATCAAATCACTCATGATGGTATGCATGAGCCAATGAAAATCGACGGCCCGTTATATACCCCAAATGGCATCCTCTGATACTCAAATAAACCAAAAGGCATAGTAAAAGCTGTCTTGGCCCTATCTCTCTCACTCACCGCAATCTGATGTTACCCAGATACCAAGACAATGGATGAAAATAACTTAGCTTCCCTGAGGGCATCAAAACTCTCCTCAATTTGGGGTAAAGGAAATGCATCACGCCTCATTTTAGCATTGAGCTTCCTGTAATCCACGCATAACCTTAGTGTGCCATCAGCTTCGCGCACTAGCACCTTTGGAGAGGCATAAGTACTGACACTCTCCTGAATAACACCCTTCTTCAACATCCTAGCATTGTGCTCTCTTACCTCCTGATACTGGTTAGGGGAATTCTCCTGTATGGCTGGTTGACGGTATGTCATCAGTCAGACGTATCTCATGTCGGCATAACCCAAATCCTCTTCCCGCAACGCAAACACACTTGAGTACTTATTCAGCATTGCTTTCAACTGGACCTGCTGTTCAGGTGTGCCTCCCATACTAACCTGGTCAAAAAGTGACTTGACCAGAGACTCATAACCGTGATTTGCACCTATCATGACCTGCTCTGTGTCTGCAGAAATCCTCTGAAATGTCACCTCCCAGGATGCATCCACACTGGAGCTGTCTACCGCAGACAACACTCCCAGGCGGGCCCTAGGCTGAAGCCAAAGGTCTTCCTGTGACAGGTTAAGCACCCTTACTGGGCACACAGGTAACTCAGATGTGACTAATGTAGGCACTACAACCAAACCTTCTGATAAAGGTGTATTCGCTGATTCTATTAACCATATAGAACCATTCTGCTTTCCTACTTCCACACTCTTAACCATAACTGCAGCTGCAGACCAAGCAGGCACATGCTCCGCAGTCTTACCTGTGTCTCGAGCAAAGGACACCTGTTGGACTAACTCAACTGACTGTGCCTGCTGAAAAGCTATCCTCCAGTTTGAATCAAGTCGACCGTTTAAAGTGATATCAAATTCAGCGTATACTAACTGTCGGTTAGTATACGCAGAGTTTCTTCAACAATTAATAACCCAGAATCAGGTAATGCCATCCCTAGAACCCCACACATCACTTTCATCCCCAAATAAATGCTCTCAGAAGAAACCCTCAGTAATAGTACTGCCCTGACTACAAGTGTCTAGTAAACAAGACACAGGCACACACTTGATCTTCAGATCCACCATTGGGCATGTTCCAACAGCCTATTCAAGGAACCTGTCACGACTTGTTCCTTCTGATGTTAAGCCAGAAACGGCCCCTTGGGCTGCCTGGCTCGGAGCAAATGAGGAACCTCATTTTTCTTGTTCTTCTGTAGTTTTGGCAACTTCTGAATGGACTGGTCTGCTACTCACAGCCCTTGCAGGCCTGGTCTCCTCCATGGACCAAAGAATGGCCTCATTATGAATCTTTAGCAGGGTGGAGTTGGGCTTTTCTCTGCTGATCTTGCGCATTTCCCACGTTAAAGATATTAAGCACCCCCTCCACAATCTGATCACGCAATATCACCTGCTCATTAGTCAAGCTTCCTACAGATTGTTTTGCAACAGAGCTTAAAATGTGAGAAAGTGAGTGAAAGTAATTACAAAGGCTTTCACCCTCTAATTGTTTGCAATTGTAAAAGGTTTGTAACAACTGAGTACCACTACGCCATTCCCCAAATGCCTCACACAATAAAGTGAAGAGATCACCAACCTGCATGGACTGATTTCCCACACATAAATGTACCTTTTCTAGGGCAGAGTCCCTCAAGTGTGAGACAATCTAGTCCAACTGTTCTTCCTGACTTTGATCTCTAGCTCTTAGAACCCTTTCCACCTCCTCAATAAACTCCTCTACAGACCTACCATCTTTGCTGTACTCCCCACTTAAAGGTTGAACCTGACATTCTCAATTAACATAAATATAAGTTGGTCGGATTGCCCCCACCGGTAGCCTTATTTGCTAGGGTTTCATTCCTCCAATCCCTTAACTCCTGAATTTGACCTCTCATTTGCTCTAGTACATCATTACCCACAGCCCCCTCAACAGGAGCCTGCACACCCCCTAATGGCATTTCTTCCGAGTCTGACATTTTACAAGATTAGGTCGGATAGGAATTTCTCAAGATTAAATCGATTTTAGTTGAGTTAAAGTCCTTGGTGTAAAACTCATTAAGTCCTCTCAGTCCTTTCAGTACATCGGGCAATGCCGCACGCTGGCACACCACCTCGGGATGCATCAGTGAAATCCTGGGAGCTAAACCTTTGGCTGTAGGAACTATTCTATGCAGAACCAGGCTGTGCAGTAACTGTCGCTCCGGTACACTGGAAACCCTCTGACAGTCCCACGCTGATCACAGCCTCTACAACCTACATATCTTCACCACTGCCATATTGTCTAGCTTAGCTATGCTATTTGTTGCACATTGATCATATTGAATAATCAACCCCACTCCTGGTACCAAAAATGTGTGACCATGGATTTAGATTTACCACCAGGAACATATTTAAAGGGTTCTTTAGAATTACATTTATTCAGTGATTGATCTGATAAGTGATTTGACTATAGTATGCTACCATTTCTCTCCTTCTTTTTTTTTTTCTTTCCTTTTTTTTTTTTTTTTCCTCTCCTTTTTTTTTTTACCTTCCAGACAATTTAGGCCATAACAGCTTTCCTAACTTAGGCAATAATCAGACCATTTACCACTTGGTTACACATAAATGAAGACATATTAGACCATTTAATTAGGACTAAAGAAATGCGACTGTAAAAAAGGAAACCAAATTCCAATGGCTCAGTTATTTGGTTTTTTGCCATGACATCTCCTTTTAATGCTGTGCAACACTTTAGAGCCAGGACCGATAAGTGACCGATCTGGTATGCCTTAATCTGCAGAACGTGCTCTATACTCCCCGCCTCTAAGAAATTCCTTTTCACAAACCATCTTGTCCTCGTTGTGTGCATTCAGTTTTATGGGCATTAAAAAATGCAAATCTGCTATGGTGTGCTTTGCAGTTTATGAATGACTGGTATTCATGAACATACACATGTGAAAAAAGAAAATGAGCGTTAAAACTTTTGTAAATATGGTGGAAATTTTTTTTTGTTGATTGTGGCCTATGATATCATTGACACACAACTCATAAAACGAGGCCTCATGTATTTCCATCTTCACTTTTCAAATCACTCTCGTAGTCAATTTCATCAAATATCAATTCAATCTCCAGTATCTCAGGCTTGTAATCATAGAACTCCATGAGACCTCTGATGGACATAAACAATTACATACAAGCCTGTGTCTCTGTCTGCACCCATTCATATACATCCTGTCTCCAGTCTCTCAATATACCACATTACCTTTAAATGGTGAAATACACAACAGGTGGCACACCCTGACTGTCTCGCCACTGAGGTTCTCACCTTGTTCATTTTTCCAACAGAGGATGTGATTGGAGGCCTGCTAATCCTATAAATAGCTGTGATTGGCTGGCACCAGGGGCTGGGAGACTGCAGGGGAAAGGAAGCTGGAATCGGAGGATTAGGAGCTGGGGAAGAGATTCTGAAGTAGCAAGCTGCATGATACATGTAGAGGTCAGCAGCGATAGGAACAAATAGCACCTTGGTCAGAAAAGATATTGGAAGCAGCTGATAGATCCATGAGGTGAAAGTGAAGCAGGATGAAAAACAGGAGTTTATGGTTTTCAGTAGGGTGAAGACAGACAAAATGGGACACTGTGGTGGTTTACTGCCTGTAACACATACCTGGGCAATGTTTTAATAACTAGTCATTATTTAATAACAGTCAGCATTCCAGTTCATCTCAAAGGTATTCAGAAGGGTTGAGGTCAGCGTTCTGTTCGAGCCACTCGAGTTCTTCCTCTCCTACCTCCAAACCATATCTTCATAAAGCTCGCTTTGTGCACAGTGACATTGTCATGCTGGGACAGGATTGGGCCCTTAGTTCCAGTGACGGGAAATTACAGCAAACAAAGACAATTGTGTTCTTCCAACAGTTTGGGTGTGATGGTCAAGTCCACATACGTTTGATCACGTAGTGTATTTGTATTCCTGGGAACACTGAGTATGAGAATGGGAATACTGTACACCTTGGATCAAAGGGACCATGTACAGTGCCTTGCGAAAGTATTCGGCCCCCTTGAACTTTTCAACCTTTTGCCACATTTCAGGCTTCAAACATAAAGATATAAAATTTAAATTTTTTGTGAAGAATCACCAACAAGTGTGACACAATTGTGAAGTGGAACGATATCTATTGGATATTTTAAACTTTTTTAGCAAATTAAAAACTGATAAGTGGTGCGTGCAAAATTATTCGGCCTCTTTACTTTCAGTGCAGCAAACTCACTCCAGAAGTTCAGCGAGGATCTCTGAATGATCCAATGTTGTCCTAAATGACTGATGGTGATCAAGTCTCTGTATAAATGCACCTGCTCTGTGATAGTCTCAGGGTTCTTTTGAAAGCGCAGAGAGCATCATGAAGACCAAGGAACACACCAGGCAGGTCCGTAATACTGTTGTGGAGAAGTTTAAAGCCGGATTTGGATACAAAAAGATTTCCCAAGCTTTAAACATCCCAAGGAGCACTGTGCAAGCAATCATTCTGAAATGGAAGGAGTATCAGACCGCTGCAAATCTACCAAGACCTGGCCGTCCCTCTAAACTTTCAGCTCAGACAAGGAGAAGACTGATCAGAGATGCAGCCAAGAGGCCCATGATCACTCTGGATGAACTGCAGAGAACTACAGCTGAGGTGGGAGAGTCTGTCCATAGGACAACAATCAGTCGTACACTGCACAAATCTGGCCTTTATGGAAGAGTGGCAAGAAGAAAGCCATTTCTCAACATTTGGTGTGACGTTTGGTGTGTCTCCCAGGTGGCTTGTGGCAAACTTTAGACGAGACTTTTTATGGATATCTTTGAGAAATGGCTTTCCCACCTCAGCTGTAGTTCTCTGCAGTTCATCCAGAGTGATCATGGGCCTCTTGGCTGCATCTCTGATCAGTCTTCTCCTTGTCTGAGCTGAAAGTTTAGAGGGACGGCCAGGTCTTGGTAGATTTGCAGCGGTCTGATACTCCTTCCATTTCAGAATGATTGCTTGCACAGTGCTCCTTGGAATGTTTAAAGCTTGGGAAATCTTTTTGTATCCAAATCCGGCTTTAAACTTCTCCACAACAGTATTACGGACCTGCCTGGTGTGTTCCTTGGTCTTCATGATGCTCTCTGCGCTTTCAACAGAACCCTGAGACTATCACAGAGCAGTTGCATTTATACAGAGACTTGATTACACACAGGTGGATTCTATTTATCACCATCAGTCATTTAGGACAACATTGGATCATTCAGAGATCCTCACTGAACTTCTGGAGTGAGTTTGCTGCACTGAAAGTAAAGGAGCCGAATAATTTTGCACGCACCACTTTTCAGTTTTTTATTTGCTAAAAAAGTTTAAAATATCCAATAGATTTCGTTCCACTTCACAATTGTGTCCCACTTGTTGGTGATTCTTCACAAAAAATTACAATTTTATATCTTTATGTTTTAAGCCTGAAATGTGGCAAAAGGTTGAAAAGTTCAAGGGGGCCGAATACTTTCGCAAGGCACTGTACACCCATTCACACCAATGAACAATGCAATCTGAAATTGAGTTTATAGTGTCAAACGTGTTTGAATGCCAAGAGCAAATTCTAACAATATACTTAAGAATACAGCAGTTTTCCTTTAACTTTAGCACTTGTAAGTTCCATTGGACATCAGAAGCTGTTTTTTATATTTATATTTGTGTGTGTGTGTGTGTGTGTGTGTGTGTGTGTGTGGTAGAGCCCATGGTGACAGCAGCAGTGTCTCAACACTCGGCTAGAATCAGTATTCCTGACATGAATGCAGCTAAAACCCTGGCTAGCCCTAATTAGTGCCAATTGGTGTGGGTGTCTCCCGGCCTTTGCCCTGTCGCTACATCAGAAATGCTACATTCAGCGCTTGGCCTCGAAGCAGCACTGTCTGCTAAGAGTAAAGCCACTGTGTCCCAGTGTCCCCAAATCAGTTGTGAAAGAAACAGCTAGAGGATCCAGCAGGGCCCTGAAGTCATTTTGAGTCTCTTTCTCTTTCTCTCTTCTCTCTCTCTCTCTCTCTCTCTCTCTCACACACACACACACACACACACACACACACAAATGGCCATGGCCTATTTTTGATATTGTGGGAAAAAAAAATGTGTTCAGCTAGTCACCTCTCTCCTGGGTCAAGGTGACATTTCACTGTCTACATCTTGGACGTAAGGAGGAAGCTGAGTAAACTGACATGGGAAAAGACAATGCATTTTAGATCCTCACTTCTAACTACAACCAAACAGATTTCCACCACTCAAACTCATTCAACTGGTGCAAAAATCATCTTCAATAATTAAAATGTTCACACTCATCTCTCTGTCCCATCTTTAAATTGAATACAAAATAAAATTCCCTACAATAGCCACACAATTCCTATACTGCAGGCAATAATAGTTTGTAGTTGACAATCAGGGAAGTTCAATCTGCATAAAATGTTAATACACTGTCCATCGGAAAATGGCTGACAAAGTTTAATGGTAAATGGACAAGGACACACAGTGCAAGCTATTTGAACATGCCTCGACCACCATAACTCACCCAGCCTGACACACACCATGAGTTATAGGTGTGCCAAACTACTGAGAGCAAGAAAAAGACCTGTTTTAACATCCCCGGCACCGTAATGTATTTATTTATAAAACCGCTTTCAATTTAAATCAGTTATGTCCCCAGATAAAAATGTATGCATAAATGGCAAAGTGATTTATAGGACTATTCCTAAATAACATAATATTATGTTGGAATGAAGGAATCAAAGCTTGCATGCTGTAATGCAGTCATTGGTTGAAATGAGCAGTCTGAGAAAAATTATAAATTTATAAATTTATTATAAATCTGTAGGACTGCAAACGGGCCAAAATACTGCAGAAATAAAGCAGAATCATCACAAAACATTAATACTGCAAGTCACAAAGCACTACAGAACTTTATAGTGAGCAAAATTGAGTTCAAATGTGCACTCATTGTTATGTTGTGAATCGAATATGTTGTATATGTAGTGCAATCGGCTAGGCCTTTGATATATATATATTTTTTTAAACAGCACATACTGTAATGATTTGAAAGTTAGCAAGTAATGACTTGTTTAGTTCCTACAGTCTGGATTTGGTGCTAAAGGGTAATACACTCTAATAGGAACACATGTACCCTTGCTCGTGGATCACCAGCCAATTATATTGCAGCAGTACAGTGCATAAAATCATGCTTCAGTAAATGTTTGCATTACCTGACAGTTGAAGTTAAAATTACCTTGTCTTTTTCCAATCTTCACCCACTTTCGGTGAGCCTGTGCCGACTGTAGACTCAGATTCCTGTTCTTGGCTGACAGGAGTGGAACTTAATGTGGTCTTCTTCTGTTGTTGCTCATCCACCTCAAGGTTTGACAATGTGTGCATTCCGAGATGCTTTTCTGTTCACCATGGTTGTAAAGAGCGGTTATTTGAATTACCATAGACTTTCTGTCAGCTCAAAACCATTCTGCGCACAAAACCACTGCATGTTGGATGTTTGTTTGTTTGTTTGTTTTTTCTCCATTCAGTGTACAAACCCTAGAGACGGTTGTGTGTGAAAAACCCAGGAAAACAGAAGTTTCTGAAATACTCAAACCAACAACCATGCCACGATCACTGAATCACATTTCTCCCCCCATTCTGATGTATGATGCGAAGCTCTTGACACACATACTGTATATCTACATAATTTTATGCATTACCCTGCTGCCACATGTTCATTTCATACTGGGAAACCTTTACTGTTAAGATTTAAAGAGTGTGTGTTGCGTTGTCTACCTGCGATTTATTAATAATGTAAAATAGTGTTCAATTATGATGAATAAATATTATTTATATCCTGAACTACTAACAAAAAAAAAATCTAAGTTCAAATTATTTTTGTCAGACTTTAATACATTTCTACTTTCTAATTAATTTCTACTTCCCATTTCATAGGTTTTAAACGTATTCCCATTTGAATACAATCCACAATTATAAAGCTCAAGTTTAATAGCCTCCATTTCTTGGGAGATGTGTTGCTGTGTGTGAAAGTGGAATATTACATTACTGAACATGTGCCTTTTGTGTAACATGAATCCTAAAAGGAGCCAAAGCATGAAATGAGCCTCGGAAAAGAAGCCATTTCATTTGAATCGTTCCCATTTCCAGCCTCCTTTAGTATTAATAATCATTTTATCATGCAGTGTTTGTAATTACAGCTCACATGCACAAAAAGAACCCATTGAGGATCAAGAGCCGCTCTCAACTTTGATCTTTTATTAATGTTGTGGCTGGAATGAAATGATTGAGCACGAAGGATGGATAGAAGAGAAAGACGGGTAGTTTCACACCACACTCAAGCTGCACATGCTGTATTAAGCTGTAGTCAGGATTTTCTGAGGCTTTAAAAATCATGAGGTCACACTGGAAGTTATTAGGATATAATATTAGGCCATATGAGTAAAATATAACTGCAAACATCAGACTCCCATGTCATCTGTATATAAAAACATACCCTTTTGCAATATTTAGCATAAACAAAGTACAATACAATCAGTGGAGGCTTGTCCATAGGGCTATGTTAGGCCCCAAAATACACAGATCAGACATAACATTAAAAGCACTGACAAGTGAAGTGAATAACATTGATTATCTTGGTACAATGGCAGCTGTCAAGAGGTGGGATATATTAGGCAGCAAGTGAAGAGTCAGTTCTTAAACTTGATGTGTTGGAAGCAGGAAATATGGCAAGCGTAAGGATCTGAGCAACTTTGACAAGGGCCACTTTGTGATGGCTAAATTGGTCAGAGCATCTCCAAAACAGCAGGTCTTGTGAGGTGTTCCTGGTATGCAGTGGTTAGTACCTACCCAAAGTGGTCCAAGGAATCTCAAACGATGAACTGTGAACTGACAACAGGGTCATGTGTGCCCAAGGGTCATTTATGCACAGGGGAGCGAAGGGTAACATCTCTGGTTCAATCTCACAGAGAAGTTACTGTAGCACCAATTGCTGGTGTAAAAAGTTAATGTTGGTTATGATAGAAAGGTGTCAAAACACACAGTGCATCCCAGCTTGCTGTGTATGGGTCTGCGTAGCCGCAGACCAGTCAGAGTGCCCATGCTGACCCCTTATCCACTGCCGAAAGTGCCTACAATGGGCACATGAACATCAGAACTGGACCAGGAATAAAGAGAAGAAGGTGGCATGATCTGATAAATCATGATTTCTTTTACATCATGTGGATTACTAGGTGCGTGTGCGTCGCTTACCTGGGGAAGAGATGGCACCAGGGTGCACTATGGGAAGAAAGCAAGCCAGCGTAGGCAGTGTGATGCTCTAGGCAGTGTTTTGCTGGGACACCTTGTCCTGGCATTCATGTGGATGCTACTTTGACACGTACCACCTACCTAAACATTGTTTCAGACCACCCTAGTTAAAGTACACCCCTTCATAGCAACGGTATTTCTTAATAGCAGTGGCCTCTTTCAGCAGAATAAAATATTTGTGCTGCGAAAAAGTGGAGATTCAAGTGGATCTCATCTGTTGTTACCCAGATGAGGATGGGTTCCCTTCTGAGTCGGGTTGCTCTCAAGGTTTCTTCCTCTTAAAACATCTTAGAGAGTTTTTCCTTGCCACCGTCGCCACTCAGTGGCTTGCTCAGTTGGGATAAATTCACACCTTCATTATCTGTATACCATGTTTCTATTTCTGTAAAGCTTGAATTGAATCGGATCTGAATCATATTATAACTGTGCTCAAATCCATTTGTCTCTAAACATTTTGAATCAAATGACTCAATGTTGAGTCAATTCATGTTTCATTATTTTATCAGCAAATAAATTTTAAGAAATGAAAATGCCTAAAATGTCTAAAAATGGGTATAACATCTAAAAATAGGTTGATTTAATTATAATTATTATGTTTTCACTTGTTAAAATCATCATATCATCATATCATGTTTTTTTTTTTTTTTTTTTTGTAAGGCTTTATACTGCTGCAATGCTCGGGTCTACGTCCATGAGAACATTTAAACACTGAAGGACAGGAGTTCTGGACCACCCAGCCTCTGAAAACTCTGTAGTCTGGCCTGTGTCCTTTCACTGCTTCTCTATTCTCCATCCTACCGCTTTCCAGTCACCTGGGATGTGTGTTTCCGAGTGACCACACAATGAGCTCTACCGCTTTTTTACAACATGGACCGTCACCTTCTCTGTGAACACTATCACCCATGCAATATAAAACCAGCACGTTAATATTTCCCTTTCCTCCATTTGCAGTTTTTATTGTGCATCTGTATCTGGGTAATCCTGAATCGTGCACAGATGTTAACATCTGCTCTGGCTTTACAAGCCCCAGAACCCAGCTTGACATGGAAGAAATCAGCAGAAAACAAATTGTCTAATGGCTCAGATAACATTAATGGAGGAATCAGGTGTCATATAGAAAAGAAACCAGCGAAGACAAAGTTGTGTCTATAATATTTCTGAATATGAATATTTTCTGAAAATAACACATTTTCTTTATTTAATGTTAACATAAAGTATCTAAGCAAATAAAAAGTATGAGACATAGATAATTTACGTGTACATCACTGATTAATAGGGAGATCACTCACTAGTGATCTATTCAACCTATATTAGATTAAAGAACCATGCTTTGTGTTCACTGCACTATCCACACAGATGGTACACACTGTGCTACTGATGGAACATTAGGGAAATACTTTTGCCCATAGTCTCTCTCACACACACACACACACACACACACTCACACACACACACACACACACACGCACACGCACACACATACATATGAGGGGGGGACAGAAACATCATCACCCCACACTGTGCCATAAGGGTAGGCAAAAAAAAATCTGTCAGTGTATTCATGGTTGTGTCAGTGCCATAGGACCCACTTGGCACAGGACTGTACCTCTATCTGAGGCAGAAAAGGTAATGTAGAGGACAGGAATGCTGCAAAGAGCTGAGATCTTCAGGCTGCAGACCTACAACCAAGCCCACCAGATACAACAACATAAGTGTGGAATCAGTAGATCGACTATAAATAGCGGGGAACGGAGCAGGGAGAGACAAAGGATTAGAAGGGCAGAGGGAAAGGGGGGTAATAAAATGGTCATAAGGAGAAACCATAGGGGAGACATCTCTACTTTGTGTGTGTATATGTGTGTGTGTTGGGGGGTGTCACATCTGAGCCTATGGTGGATTCACTGCTTCAGTCTGTCCTACTTTTCAAGGATGGAGGTGAGGCCTCTCACATATAGGTGTGTGTGTGTGTGTGTGTGTGTGTGTGTGTGTGTGTGTGTGTGTGTGTGTGTGAAGGGTTGGGGATGAAGTGGGTGGGGGGTTTGATTCTTGAGAAAGCAGCCTGGCCTGGTTCCCTGTGTAGTCCCAATGGTCTGTACCATATGGCAGGATACAGAACACACACACTGGTGGCATGAACACCTTAGACTGAACCCTAAGATATGTATAGGCCACACATGAACACACACACACACACACACACACACAATCATGCAAGCAGACAAATGATTCACAAACACACAAGCTAGACATGATAGATACACACTAATGATATCATATGCACAAATAAGCACATTACAGGCAAATAGAGTATTGTGCACCCCAAGCAACATTTACACAAAAAATAACCATCTCTGGGCGGGCTGGTGGTATTATCTACAAAAAAAATACAAAGAGTCTCACAGAGATAAATACTACAGTCACCATCTCCAAGACAAAATATTATAAAAGTGCTTTGAGTTATTACTACTAGACATTTAAAATGCCCTGGATAGTGACCTCCATAGTCACACTCACTATGGAGCCCCTCAGCATCAGATGTTGATGGCAGAAACACTCCTTCTCTAAAATCCATGTCTTAACCTGGCATTGAAGAACACATTTTCTCACAGGCTTCCATCCATCCATCCATCCATTCATTCTTCCCTCCTTCCATGGTCCCGGCATACCCCACCTTTGGACCCAATGAGGCCACAAGAGAACAATAAAGCTGGGTTGTAGCAGATCTGGAGTGCAGAATGGTGGAGTCATATGTTTACAGAGCTGGTGGCAGGAACATCTGTGGCACTGAGGCTGGCGTCTGGAGTGAAGCTGGCGGCGCAGTAGGGAGGGGTGCCTGAGGCTGCCAGGGGCCTTGCGCCTGCTTGCGGCCATCACCAGGCTGCCGTGATTAATGAAGAAACGTCAACGCTGTAATTTTTTCTAATGTGCACCGGTGGAGAAAAGGAGCCTTCCTGTCAGTCGAATGGTCCTGGGTGGGTTTCGGCGAGAAGGTGTGGTAGCTGGCGATGAAAGAAAAAGAGTGACAGAAAGTTACATTTTGAAGCCTGTCCCTTCCAACTAAATATAGTGTTAAAGTAGACAGGGAAACAGATGTTGTTTTCATTACTACACATATTGCCTCATCACTCAGTCTTGCAAATAGGCCACAACCAGCAAAATGTTTACGTAATTACCACAGTGTAGTGTTTTAAACACCCTGCACCAGGAGCATCAACCAAGTAGTTGTACATATTAGATTAGATTAGATTAGATTAGATTAGATTAGATTAGATTAGACTTAAGAATAGCTGTAATTTAAATTAACTGAACATGGTCACAGATATGATAAGGCGCACGGTGGTTAGCACTTTCACCTCACACCTCCAGGGTTGGGGTTCGACTCCGAATGCCCTGTGTGCAGAGTTTGCATGTTCTCCAGTTTCCTCCCCAAGTCCAAAGACATGCATGGTAGGCTGATTGGGATGTCCAAAGTGTCCATAGTGTATGAAAGGATGTTTCAGTATGTATGTGATTGTGACCTGCAATGGATTGGCAACCCGTCCAGGGTGTACCCCGCCTTGTGCCTCATGCTCCCTGGGATATTCTCCACGTTCTCCATGACCCTGTATGATAATCAGTATAGAAAATGGATGGATGGATGGATGGATGGATGTATGGTCACAGATAAGCTCGGCGAAGAATGGGAAACGCGATCTCCATGATCCTCCAGCCAAACGACAATCTATATAGAACTAAAAGGTAATCAATTGCTCCTTCTGCCTGAGCTTTAGTTAAAGGATTCATTTTAACTAATTAAGTAGCAAGTCATTTGGTGATTTAATTTGTATATAATTAACATTTGTGTTCTACAACTATTCAGCCTTAATTAAGTTAATTAATGATTCAAGGGATCTTTTTCAGGATGCAGGATTTTATGTGTGTTTGAATGGTGCTGCTGCAATAAAAGTATATGCTCACAATATTATGACTCACACACACACACACACACACACACACCTTAGAGGGAAGGGTCTCTGCACATCAATACAATGTCACTCTGACTCATCTCTCTATCGTTTATTCTCTGGCTTGGTCATTAGAGATTCTCATCTACATCTGGACTTTTGTAAATCTGCTTTTTGACAATGTCTACTATTAAAAGCACTATACAAATAAAATTTAATTGAACTGACTTACTATATCCTAGTGGGAGTGGTCTCTTCCTGGGTGACATTATCCCCATTCACAGGATATGGTGGATCACTGAATGATTTGAGAAAGATGAAAATTATGTAAATCATATGTTATGGTCTTTACAGTCACCGGATCTCAACCCAACCAAACGATTACCACCAAAACACCAATTGTGGGAATATCTTTTGGAAGAATAGTGTTCACAGTTGGCCAGATCAAGAACAGCCTCCAGGAGTAAGGTGTAACTGTGTCAAAGTCAACAATCAAGTGAAGACTTCACCAGAGTAAATCCAGAGGATTTACCACAAGATGTTAACCATTGGTAAGCTTGGTGAGATGAGATTAGAATTTGACGGACAAATCGTTCTGGAGTTCTTCAGAAGCATACCACCTCATCTTATAGTATGGCTGTCAACAGAATTGGTTAATTTGTATTTATTGATTATTTGACTTCTGAGATTTGACTTCTGAGGTCTATATGGCTACATTATTTGTTTAGATTCATCCAAATGCTTAAATCTTATTGGATGACACAATACAGAGCAGATGGATGGTGACCCGAAGCACTGCAGAACTGTGAAATGATCAGCAATGGCCAGGTCAATCACTTGACCTTAATCCAACTGAGTATTCATTTCACTTACTGAAAGCAAAATGCCCCAAAACAAGCAGGAACTGTCCACAATTTAGTACAGGTCTGGCAGAGCAACACCAGAGAAGAAACCGAGCATCTGGTGATGTCTACTTATTCCAGAGTTCAGGCAATCATTGACCACAAAGGATTTACAGCCAAGTATTAAAAATTACAATTTAATTTATGTTAGCTTGTAAAATAACTATTGGCCCCTTAAAAATTCATTTGAATTAAAGCTGAAAATCTGGACTGTGGGATAATTTTCAATATTTAATTTCAACTCCAATATACTCTGGTAGACCTCTGAAATAACAATAACAATGTCCAAATATTTAGGGACCTGAATGTAATATAGACATTCAGGTCCCTAAATATAGACGTTATATATACACATTAAATTCTATAATGTAGAATTTAATGTGTATATATAAAGCCTTGGCTTATATATATAAAGATTTACCTATCTTTCACCTTAAAGCATTATTACTATTTTTATTATTATTAGTAGTAGTAGTGGTATCTACAATGAATTATTCAGCATCTATAAATGTAAATGGTACTTATATAGCGCTTATATAAAGCGCTTTACACAGTGTTTCATTCATCCATTCACACACCAATGGTAGCAGAGCTGCCATGCAAGGTGCTAGCTTGCCATCGGGAGCAACTTGGGGTTCAGTGTCTTGCCCAAGGACACTTTGGCATGTGGAGTCACCCGGGCATCGAACCGCCAACCCTACGATTAGTGGACAACCCACTCTACCACCTGCGCCACAGCCACCCCATAGTATAGTAAGACTAATAGGGAATGTACAGTAGTTACCACAGTGAGCAATTGAGGAATGTAAGCCTGGATATTATAATATTATAATACTGCAGTTATACTGAGTTCAGTACAATTAACGGCTGTGTAGAAGATTATGTACGTAAGTTAAGTAAGCATTGACATGCAGCTCCCGCTGGCCTCTGTACCATCGATTAACATTCTATGACTGGCACACACTTCCACAGACTTTGATTTGATTATTGGCATTTGATGCCATCTCATTCCATGCAGGGGTTGTCAGTCGGCCACCATCTGCTCAGCTTTGCTCGGCCCTGTCACCACAGGTAATCCCTACTACCCATAATCCCCAGCATTTCAGGGTTATCCAGCACCAGGCTGCTAAGCACTGATACAGCATGGGACAAAGAGTAATCCAAAACAACCAGTAGTTTTTCTTGTCACTTTTATCCCAGAAATGTGAATATACAGTAGTGTACATTTAAAACTAATCTAAGGATCATATCTAGACCTTAAGGAGCACCGATATAGCTTTAAACTGTACCTTTAAAGCAAATTTAAGGTACACCACATGCACCTATTGTATTCAGGTAAAAGGTACAAACTAAAGCTACAGAAAAGGTCCCCTTGATGGTACCACCCCAGTGACAGGTACAGAAAATTACAGCGTGGTACCTTTTTGTTTCTGAGAGTGTAGTCCATTTATATAAATGCATATAAATAGAATTTCCTTTCAGTGTAATACAGATAATGCAATATTATTATAATTAATGAAGTTTAACCCCCTTCAACCTCTACAACTTGTCAGTGGATAAAAAACTGCAGATTTAACTCATAACTGCACACCTTTCTTATATAGTTTACTGACGACACAGGCTATGTGTCTTTATATGAAGGACTGCATGTATGTTTTAACTGCGTTCAATAAAAACAGTATAAAATGTACAACGTTTATTTGTTCCATGCACCAATTTATATATTTAATATAATGCAATATAAAATCAAAATGCAATTTATAGGCATGTACCTTTTTTGGAAACCATCATCAAGTTCATGTGTCTTCCATGAAATAATAAGATGAAGAAACCGTCAGATTCAACGACCACTCAAATGGAATGCTGCATTGATTGTTGTTTCACAACTGTAAATCAACGGTCCTGTCAGGCGAGCTTAGGACATATTTAACAGGGGAAAAGCGAGGCGAGTGAGACGATGGCCTTGGTTTTGGCTCTAAAACCACTTTGCCTCATACGCCGGGCACAGACATCCGACAAGCTGTCAAAGGAATAATGATAATTTACGGAGGGGAGAACAAAGCAAATAATCATCGTCTTAAATGGAGCATGAGGAATGAGTATGGCTGAGGGGAGCTCTCACTCCTCCTGTCTAAACACACACACTCAGCTCTCACACAATTAATGCATGCTAACACACACACACATAGCACCGGGTCCAAGCAGGACATGTGGTCTCAATTATAAACAAACTGTCCAATTCCAAATCTCTAAATCTGCCCTCGCCAATACTATACACTGCTTTACATGCACAAATATGCTGTAATCTTTACAAACTAATATTATACCATATAGATTTAAAAGTTCTTCAGTAAGATTGATCAACAATTTCGAGATCTTTAAAAATTAATGTTAGGCCATTCAAACATGCAAAATATGACTCATACTGATTTAGGGGAAGTTTTATAAGTACCTTTTACTTTGTAATGAGCACTTATTAGCTTTAAGAGCCTGTGCTATTATTATTGGCTGGACAGATTTAGCTAGTATTAGATACAGTACAGTACCTTTCTCTGCAGATGGTTCGACCTGGCTCTCAGAGTGATAAAAACATATTAATTTGATCTGTTATGTAAATCCGACCATTCAAACAATTCAGTACAGTTTGTGTTTACATACCAGTCCAGTCCAGGATCAACACTGTAAATTCAGTGCATAGTTTCATCCCCTTAACAAGTAATCATTTATTCCATCATGAAAAAGCACTGCCAGTGGTTACTCTGGTGTTTCTTGTCATTCAGTTTCTTTTTCAAAGCACAACATGTTTTGTTGCTCACAGGAGAATTATCTGGCTGTGCTGGGACCTCACTGATTTCAGCCACTTTCTTTTTGAACAGACTAACATAGAGGCAGAGTGAATGGGTGTTGGGGAGTCTCTATATAATGTCTCTAAAATCAACTAAAATTATTAAAATGTTGAAAATATTCCATAGATATAGATAAAATTCTATAAATAGTGAAAAATGTTCAGTCTTGCTTGTGGAATAATTATAATCAGGTAAAGTTTTGATGGCAGGTGTTGGACTAATTGCACAGACACTGCTAAGAAGGCAGTAGCCTCCCGTGCTAATCCTGTTCAATGTCATGCGGCATTGCCTCAGGATAGCCTAGCGTCCGCTAGCAACACGCCAGCCAATCTCATTAGCATGCCAGACAATGTGTCAGAGGGGCAATAGATCACTTCTTCATTACCACAACTCTAATTAATGACGATAAAGGTTTTGGGTAAGAAATAATAGTGAAAATATCCACCTTTCACAGCCTCAAGCTTACTCACAATCCTCGAGCACAAGGAGTTTAATAGTTTAAACACTTGAGATAATGGCTCAAATTAATTTCTGAAGCTCTTGTTTGAATAGTGAAGTCTGGACACATTCACAAATATGGAAATGGCTGAGCAGTGAGATAGCCTGCTAACAGGATTTGCTAGCATGGCACTGGATGAAGATTCTGTTCCATAATAGCTATGCTAACTAATCTCACTATGCCCTAAAATGAAGGCATTGTTTCTTGGAGTATGTTTCAGCTGGACCCTATGCAACACACTCAACATATTTAGTCGTTTTGAAAAGTCTCTCTCTCCTGCTTGAATGAGAAACATGAGGAGGGTGAAATTGCCTTTGCCGCTGCTAAGGTGGAATTCATCGCCATGCTATCGGCACTTAATAACACTTCTATGACTTTTCCGAACGTGAGCTTTCTGTGAAATGATGAATCGGGGCAGCTAGTGCTTGCAATAACCCTGCCAAATGCAAATGAGAGCTGTAGAAGCAGTAAGACAAAAGAGACATTAGCAGAGAGCTTTCTTCCAATCCTGCAAAGAATTCAGCCTAGAACAATCTAAATTATTCTAGTACTACAAATCCATAGCATTTACTTTTCCTGGTGTGAAAAGCCTAGAATTGGATGGAAAAAAAATCATACATATGACTTTCAAGTGCCTTTCTTCCAGAATAATTCAGTGGAAGAAATTATTTTAAAAAATATATAGTTTACAAAGGTGTTATAACACTAGAAATAAAACCACAGAACGTGGTAAAGAGCAAGGTCAAGTGAAAATCCATAAATGCCCAAAATTTATGAACAAACTCAATAAAGTGTCATCACGTGCTAAAAGCAGCTCTGCTAATTGCTAATTAAGACCACACTTTCATTAAGAAATTATTTATGCACAAAATGTCAGCTCTATAAAGCATTACATGGCTTGGCAAGACCTTAATGGATGTTGTAATCCATTTGAGGAACAGGAGGATCAAAGCTCTGAACCTGGCAGCTGCACACATTAGCCAGATCATCATTGTCTCAGACTCTGACACTGCAGTTTCAAGTAAAAGCATCCGATTCATTGCATTTATATAGTAATTCATGTTCTAGTCCTGGCCTCTATAGTACATTACAGTGGATGCATTCCTAAAGGCAAACTTGGGCATGACAAACAGCCTGTGGCGAGGGCGCGAACTAATGAGCAGACCAATCGATACACAAAGACTTACTCTGCATATCATTAGAGACTACGCTCTGGGGGCTTATCTCATTAGATCACCATGATGTTTTAAAAGCTTATATGTATTATAAATTCATGGCAATTACATTGTAACTACAAGGTTCAGAAGCAATAAACAATAGGTTCTTTGTGATGGATTACCCAGCATGCCTTGAACAGTAAACATGAAGGTGATACAATAATACATGATTGTTTCACATCTGTGCTACAGGTAGTAACGACGACCTTTTGGTTTAATACACTTAATATAGTCAAGCAATAAATAACCCAATTT
>CM022761.1:5963823-5986323 GCA_012411365.1 Ameiurus melas
AGATCTGCGTTGGAGGAGGATGGCTCGGCTCAGGAGATTCTAGATGGGAGAAAAAGGGAAATAAATTTACTTGTTGTGCTCTTCCACCTACTCTCTCTCACACACACACACACACACACACACACACACACACACACACACACACACATCCCTACCCAGGTGGTGTTTAGCTACCTGGCCCTTCCAGTTTCACTACTACAAACATAACCCTTGATGTATCAAAGATCATAAAAGCTGGTAAATTTATAAACAGCTAACCTATTTAAATCATGCTACGCTGAGCTAAGAACGTGGTTCACTACATTGTCACCGTGATCACACTTGTATCAAAACATAACTATGCCACTTGATAGATGTTCAGAGCTCAAACCTTGTGACCTGGTGGATAACAGATACATGATGTTTTTATATCTTTCTTAGGAAAGAAAGAAGATTACTTATAAGTGACAATGACACTCATAAGATAAAGCAGGAAAGAAAACGGGCTTAAAGTGAAGACTGTCCTATAGATACACAACACTAGATACTTACTGTGAACACCGACAAAATTCATTTTTAAGGAGATGACTTCAGAACTCATGACTAAATCTGTCCATCATCATTAACTCATAAGCTTTAAATGACAACACTATGATAAAAGTGGTCTTAAAGCCATTCGACAGCATTTTTATACACAAGTGCATGGATAAAAGTGGAAAGCATTTTTAAAAATCGGTGAAATCTAATTTCTGATCTAATAAAAACACAAGATGCCTTGTTGCTATAAATGAAATATATAGCACTGTTATAGTACTGTTTTAAATGTTTAGGAGGGTTTTTTTAACATAAAAAATTATTTAGATTATTTTGTATTTTATTACTCTATGTTAATTCATTCAGTGCATTCTCATATACAACAACAAATAAATTCATCTTTGTATTAAGTCAAATCAGTTTACGATATCAGACAGATATTCGATCAGAAATAACTCATGCTGTGTGAATTGTAAAGAAAAAACCGTCGAAGCAGGATTGAGTGTAAATTAAAATGAATCACCAAACCATTAGCACTTCTACACGCTCATAACAGACTGCAGGGGGAGTAAATAAATAAATAAATAATAAATACATTCAATAATAATAATAATAATAATAATAATAATAATAATAATCATGAAACTAAATTGATCAAGAGCTATGATTAAAACAAACAAACAAACACACACACACACACGCTGATGCGCTAGGTTAAGGTTTTAATTATGCTCTGGATCTAATGACCTAATGGAGCGTTGAGTAAAGAACCTCAATGTATGAAAACCTAAACACCATTACCTCTCTCTCTCTCTCTCTCCCCTTCCTTCATCCCCCTCTCCATCTCTCGCTCTCTCTCTCTTTACCTACCCTGTGCTCCCCTGGTGAAAGCATGTAATTCTGCTTCCATTAAGGAGAATATGCAGCACTTCACATTGGGGAGTGAGAAGGGCAAGGGTTCAATTCGTCTGCATTCAGCTCGCGCTGTTCATTTTAAACCGGGAAGTGGAAACTAACCCTGAAGGTAAGGTTAAGTGCCCCAGCGTAGTCCTATTTCTATGAAAGGGGTGAATCCTGCTAAATAAATTCTGTTTAAAATAGCCAGGCAGTTGAACAATGTACATAAGGCCAGTCTGATTAAAGGGAAAAAAACGAGAGGGGCTGGAGTGGCGGTGTGATGTCACAGCATGAGGTTTAATAAGTACTTCACCACTCCATCTTTTCTCTTTACATTTGTTCCAGTTTGTTAACCTCACACTACCAGCGATGTCTCCAACGATAGAAAAGGGTTAAAAATAAAAATAAAATAAAAACCCAGACGATCGGATGGCCTTAGAGCTTGGTGTTTGATGCGGTGATGACAGACACTGGAGCTGGGCACGTCAACAGGGATAAGGAGTGAAGAGAAGACAACAGGTACTCAGTACACTGGCTGTCTCGCTGTCTCTCTGTCATTCAGTGGATCAGTGGCGATGGCTGGCGCATGCCCTCCAGCCGCTGGTGGAAAGGTGCCACCAGGCCACCCAAGACAAGCAGATGTGACTATGGTTCCTGGCATTTGGCAAGAGCTCTCAGCATCAAGCGGATATGGATGGAGCTGGACAGAGCATCAGCTGCAGCACCAGAGCAAGCAGGCTGCGCACTGTCACAATACAAGGGGTGAATGGGGGCTAGAACCCCCTCTCTCTCCTCCTCTCCGCCTTCGTCTCTTGGGCACTCTAGACTGGTGCGATCGAGCGTCATCCTGGCCAACAGCGCTCGCTGTCACAAACAATCACTGCCCCACGGGGAGAACTGGAAGTGCACAGCTATGGAGGAAGCATAACAGAAAGAGAGGCCAGTAGAAGCCAGGGACTTGAAAATAACATCATAGTAGATTTGTTCTCTTAAAGGATTTTCCCTTGCTGTATGTTTCCACAAGGTGACAAAGCATTTAGGGCATTTAGGAAAGAAAGGTAAAAATGTCCAATAGTGGAGCACGGCACATGAATGAAACTGTACAAGACGTCTGCAAGATGCGCAGTTTAAAGGAGCAGCAGCAGAGAAAAGACAAGCAACGTGAACGCTGGAATTAAAAAAGATTACGACTTGTGTGTGTGTTTTTGTATTTATACGGCTGCAAAATGGTGCTTGATTTATCTTACTAATGTGAAATGTTGATTTTTTTAAGTTTTTTTTATTTTTTTATTTTTGCTTTTCTTATCCTTTCCTCTGATTATTGATATTTTTCCCTTCAGTCACTTAATAAAAATAAATAAAAAATACATACATCCGTCCAGCATACAGGCATGCAGCACATTTTAGTGGTTTAAGATGTACTCTATATTCACATATGCAACTACTGTACAGTGCTGTTAAAAAGTATTTGCCCCTATAGTTACTAATTCCCCAAATCTATGAAACTGCATTTATAATGGGGTTCAGTTGAACTTGGCGCAAACAGGCCTGATTACTGCAAACACGATTCAATCAAATCAACACTTAAACAGAACTTTATCAACAGCAGGAAGTTGGTTAAAAGATCTTACCCAGTAACTAGCAGTGTAAAAGTTGTAAAAAATTCCAGAAATGATGAGGAAGAAGGTGACTGAAATACATCAGTCTGGGAAGGGTTCCAAAGCTATTTCAACAGCTCTGGGACTCCAAAGGACCACAGTGAGAGCCATTATCTCCAAACTTGGCACAGTAGTGAACTTTCCCAGATGTGGCCAAAAATAACTCCAAGAGCACAGCAACAAATCATCCAGCAAGTCACAAAAGAGCCAAGGACAACATCAAAGGACCTACAGGCCTCTCTTGCATCAATAAAGGTCACTGTTCATGACTCCACTATCAGAAAACACTGGGCAAAAATGGCATCCATGGAAGTGTGGCGAGGTGAAAACCAATGCAATTCCAGAAAAACATTAAGACTCGTCTGAATTTTGCTTAAACACATCTTGATGATCCTCAAACCTTTTGGGAGAATGTCCTGATGAGGGGAAAGTGGGACTGTTTGAAAGACAGGGGTCCCTTTACATCTGGCGTAAACCAAACACCGAATTCCACAAACAGAACATCATACCTACGGTCAAGCATGGTGGTGGAAGTGTGATGGTGTGGGGATGCTTTACTGCTTCAGGGCCTGGGCAACTTGCAATAATTGAGGGAAACATGAATTCTGCTCTCTACCAGAAAATCCTAAAGGAGAATATCCGGTCTTCAGTCCGTAAGTTGAAACTCATGTGCAACTGGATTATGCGGCAAGACAATGATCCAAAGCATATGAGTAAGTCCTAGACCTAGAAGTAAGTGTAAGACTGCTCTCCAGTTATCCAGAAGTGTTTTGGTGCAGTTATTGCTGATTAAGATGGCACAACCAGATTTTAAGTTTAAGGGGGTAGTTCATTTTTCACATGGTATGGATAACCTTCTTTATTTTTATTTTTTTTTTATAATAATAATTTTGTGTTTACTCAGGTTGCCTTTTTAGGTTGTTATTCGTTTGAAGATCTAAAACTATTTGGTATAAGATATACACAAAAGCAGAAGAAATATTTTTTCACAGCATTGTATGTATGATAAAGCATGCGTATTTCCTGTATGCGTAACAAACACATCATCAGCATTATATCATTAACCAGGCTTACCAAGTTTCCGGAACAATTCCCGCTCAACCACTTCTAAAAGACTTGAACTCATCCACAAAAAAATCAGGCATTGGAAATGTTTCTTTTATTTTTTTGCACAGCTCACTATAGTGCATGCACATTTTTGATGTGTGGGCATTACACCTCCATTGTCCCTCTCCTAAACGCTGCAACAAAATAAATAAATAAATAAAATAGCACATTATTGTTTTTTTTTCAGAAGATAAGCGCACAAAATGTGAAAATTAGATGAGGAGGAGATGAGTAAAAACTGAGTAAACAAAATTTGAGCAGTGTCACGTCTAAAAAAGCTGCGGTATGGCAGTGAGCAAGCCGTGTCTGGATGGTGACATGTCGTGATGTGACACTTGTCTTGTTTTTGCTGGAGAACTTGTAGAGTCACAGTGATGCACAGCCCGAGACAGAAAAGTTTCTCTTTCTTCTCGACACAAGCCAAGTATATTAATCTTCATTAGACCTGGACTGGCACCACACTGAAAGCCTCTCATCCTCTGTAGTGCTCCAGCAATAACACTGATCACCTGCGATAGATCACCATCACTTGATTATCTGTGATCCCACTACAGCTGCCAGTCAGTTCACCACGACTAATTTAATTACACCTAAAACAATATTATTTGATACTGATTTATTAAATCATATTATGATTGTTATATTGCAAATTTGGTTCTTACACAGTACAAATATAACACTGTTTACATAATTAACACTAAGTTAGACAAAAGAGAGCAGAGAGAAGAAGAGCAGCTCACTCTAGATCCCCCTTCAGCCCTCGAAATATGTGCCCACAAGTCTCTGTTTAAGATAAACACGGCTAGGGAGTCTTTTATAATCATCTTCACCTTGACTTGAGAAACTGCATCAAAATGACAACTGGTATACACACACCAGTCAGCTTTCTACTGAAATTCATTGTAAGACTGGCATTTAAACAGATAAAAAAAAGTGTATACAAAGGTATTTGTTGCCATGTATATTGTTTTATCATATATTGAAATATTCCCAGGACCAGTGCAGACTCACGTTCATCCGTCTCATAACTACAATCCTTTCCGACGAGTTTCACTATAGTTTCAAGTTTAATATGAATTACTGAATGTCACAAGTTTATAGATTTCACCTCAAAATCTACTGCATGGAAAATAGTGATGCCTTACAGCAGAGGATCCAAGGATAGACAGATAGGAAGAATGTCAGGAACCCAGTACAGAAGAATAAGAAGGATTTGTTGGAGACACAAATGAAATGATCCCTGACTTGATCTGACTTGACTCTGTATGAAAATGCGTTTTAATATATTTCATTTGTATTTGATGACGTGCAAAAGCAAATATTTTAATTTTATATTCTGACGTTTATTATTTCAACATATAAATGCCTAGGAATAGTTTTTAGAAATCTCGTTTTCTGTGAGATATTTTGTCAGCTAATTTATAATAATTCATAGAATTCATGTTCATGTTCATGTTGAAGTGATTCTCAAATATACATTTATATTAGAAAGAATGAAAGAAAGAAGGGAAAAAGAAGAAAACAAAGAAAGAAATACATTTTAAAGTAAACAAAAACGTATAACTTTATAATAATTCATATAATTCATGTCCATGTTTTAAATGAAGTGATTCCTAAATATACATTTATATTAGAAAGAAAGAAAGAAAGAAAGAAAGAAAGACCTTTTTTAAGTAAATAACTTTATAATAATTCATAGAATTCATGTTCATGCTGAACTGATTCTCAAATATACATTTATATTAGAACAAAAGAGAGGAAGAAAGACATTTTTTAAAGTAAACAAAAAAGTATAACTTTATAATATTTCACAGAATTCATGTTCAGAATTTCACAGAATTCATGAAGTGATTCTCAAGGATGTATTTATACACATGAGAGCAGAGCAGATTCCTCTCCATCGACAGACAGGAACAAAGCTGAGATGGAGAGGAGAGGATGGACATGAGAGGATGATGAGCAGACGAGAAGGAGAGGCTATTTTTACCTGCTGGTGCGGTATAATGAGCATGCCGTCGCTATAGTCCTCTTCACATCTGTAACCACACACTCATCAAACTGTGGGCAGAGCATTTTATATACTGTAGGTGCAAAACTAGAGCCTGATACCAGCTGACCTCTAGGAGAGAAACTAAACTAGACGAAACAGTGTAACTGTGCCACACACATCATCTCTGTATGATTATATTATTTTCATATTCCACTTTGTTTTCATTTCCAGCTTTTGTGTTCACACACTCGAGTCCAACGATTTCACAGAGCCAGAGACCCTCAGGCAGAGCGACAGTTACTCGTGACACATCAGCACATTGACGCATGATTGGAAAACTCAGCAGGGAAAGACATGCCATGCACATGCACATGCACACACACACACACACACACACACACACACACACACAAACACAACACACACTCACACACACACACACAACACAAACACAATCACACACACACACACACACACAAACACAGGGTATGGGTGTCTTGTTGAAGTGGATTCTTGTCATAGACAGTGATGGCAAGAGTGAAACAAGCATGAATTTGACATCTTTGTGTTACACAAATCACACACACGCACATACACACACACACACACACACACACAGAAAAATATAGGGCATGGGTGTCCTGTTAAAGTGGATTCTTGTCAAAGTCAGTGATGGCAAGAGTGAAACAAGCATGAATTTGACATCTTTGTGTTACACAAATCAAACGGACACACACACACACAGTGTCTAACACTGAGAAAGAAATAAAAAGGATAGAGAAAGAGAAAGAAAGTAATCAAGGGAAAAGAAACAATAAAAAACTTAAAAAGAAAGAAAGAATGAAAAAATAAAGCATGATGCAAGACAAAGAAAGAAAGAAAGAAAGAATGAAAGATAGAAAGAAAATTTTTTTCCTGACAGTGTGACTGATTTGGTGTCTGCACCTGTGTGTACAAAACGTTGAGGGTTACACATGTAACCCTGTTCCCTGAGAAGGGAACGAGACGTTGCATTTAGCATAACTATATGGGAGCGCCTTGCGTGCGTGACAGGTATTTGAAGCTTGTGTAAAATCATGCCTCTACTTATAGGCCTGCCATGATCAGGTGACGTGGCAATTCAGCACGTCGCATGATATATATATGGCACCTGTGAACCACGCTGCCAGCCTCTATTATCTGAAGCGAAGACACAATTCACAGGCCTGCCCTGGTATGACAATGCTATGCAACATCTCGTTCCCTTCTCAGGGAACAGGGTTACATGCGTAACCCCGGCATTCCCTTTCAAAGGGAACTTCGACGTTGCATTTAGCATAAAGGTATGGGAACGGGAATACCCACTCCGTCATACCGAGGGTACGGCCTGTTCAAAAATACCCAAGCCCGAGGGTCACTGCAAGACACTTGAGTCCAGGGTGGAATGAATATCCAGGCTGTAATAACGAATTAATGTGTGTGGCATAGACCAGCCTGCAGCCGCACACACGTCCTGCAAGGATACCCCTTTGGACAAAGACTTTGAGGAGGCGACCATCCTAGTGGAATGAGCTCTTATGCCCAGAGGTGTGGCGAGACCGCGTGCCACATAAGCCATAGAGATTGCTTCCACTATCCAATTCAACACAGCATCACCTTTACTGTCACCACCAAAGCAGACCAGCAGCTGCTCCGACTTATGCCACTGGCCGGAGCGGTGGACATAAGTACAGAGAGTCCTTACTGGACACAGCAGGTGCATACTCTCTTGTTCCAGTGTGAGGAACGGAGGAGGGCAGAAAGCCTGCAACACCACAGGGTGGGTTGCCGATGTGGGCACTCAAAGTCAAGGCAGGAAGGGGCAACAGAGAGAGCTTGTACATCTCCCACTCACTTGAGAAATGTCAGAGCCACTAGGAGAGCTACGTTTAGAGTCAGAAGCTTCTCAGAGGCTGACTCTAAGGGCTCGAATGGGGCCCCTGACAGACCTTCCAAGACCACAGAAAGGTCCCAGGAAGGCATGCACAGCCTGCAGTTGGGCCTCAGCCGTCTGACACCACGCTTGAACCTTGAAGTTAGAGGACGTTGCCCCACAAAAGCTCCATCAATAGGGGCGTGGCTGGCTAAAATGGTGGCCACGTAACCCTGATTGTAGAAGGAGCCAACCCTGCTGAGATCCGTTCTTGTAAGAATTCCAGGACTGTAGCTATTGCGCAGATCACTGGGTCTAGCTGACATTCCTCACACCACAGGACAAAAAGCAGCCACTTCAGCACATACAATTTCCTTGTGGATAGTGCTCTAGCGTTTAACATGGTCTCTACTACCTGAGTTGTGAGACTAGAATCTATGAAGTGGTGCCCCTCAGGGGCCAGAGCCACAGTTTCCATAGTTCTGGCCGATGGTGATAAATCAGCCCTCCACCTTGAGACAGAAGATCCACTCTAAGGGCTCAAATCGGGCACCTGACAGAACTTCCAGGACCACAGAAGTTCCCAGGAAGATATGCGTGGCCTGCAAATGGGCCTCAGCCGCCTGAGACCATGCATAAACCTCGAAGTTAGTGATTGTTGTCCCACAGAGGCTCCATCTACCCTGATTGTAGAAGGAGCCCACCCCGCTGAGAAATGTTCTTGTAAGAACTCCAGGACTGTAGCTATTGCGCAGTTCACTGGGACTACAGTGGATCCCTGTGGATGGGAATCTCCCAAGGAGTGCCATCTCGCAGGGATATTCTCTCTCAGAACCATATTCTAGCTGGCCAATAAGGTGCTACTAGCAGCAGACATAGACTGTCTTGGCGAACTCTCGCTAAAACTTGTGGGAGCAGCGCGATGGGGGGAACAGCATACAGATGTGACCTCGGCCACATGTGCACTACGGCGTCCAGCCCTAATTGTGCAGGAGGAGTGAGGGCGAACCACAGCGGGCCATTTGGTTTGTTTTCATTTGTTATTTTAAGCCATATTTATTTTTTAATTACTGCGAGTTTTTTTTAAGTAACATTGTCTTTAATGCCGTTGTGATAGCGATGTGGTGAAGCCTTTTTATATATTTAGGTCTGTAGTTTTTATTTCTGTGCTCCAACTGTGTGGATTGTGTGTGTGGATTGTACGACTTTGTGCTCGCAGTGCGCTCCAGAGTTTCATTCGCTCTGGCCTTGTGAGTGTGCACTCACCGGCCATAGCGCTAAGGTACAATACAAGCCAGCTTTTGAATCTAAAACAGAACTGTTATAGCCTAGCCAAAGACTCCTATAATCTCTGTCGAGACGCTGGACTGCTACATCCTAAGCGATATATCCATCGGGGTTTGAGGCACAGTCTTACTGTCTCGTCCTCTCCTAAAATCTATGTCGCGATATGTCGCCGTAAGACCAACAAATGGCTCCATACTGGTGTTGATCAAAGTAATTTAATATCGGTTCCCCGTGTGGAGATTAAACCACTGTTGTCTCCGCTTCAGAGCCTGGCTTATGCCGCATTACTCAATACACAGTCCGTGAACAACAAAGCGCTGCTTTATCAGATTTTATTACAGATAAAAAGCTGGACTTATTGTTCTTAACTGAAACCTGGCATAAAGAAAATGATAGGCTCCTGTTTAACCAGATCACTCCAGCGGGCTTTGGAGTATTAGATCACCTGAGGTTATCCGGGAGAGGCGGAGCCATTATTGTGGTTTACAACCTGAAGTTCAACACAAGCTCTGTGTCTGTTCCCCGGTTTCCTTCATTTGAATGCTTGGTCTTGAGTATCTCCGCTCCTGTATCCACCATCATCGCTACAGTCTATAAACCACCTAAGGCTAAGGCACATGCAGCTTTTATGTCAGAGTTTGCGGACTTCCTGTCTATGTTGAGCACTAAGTTTGACAGAATTCAAATTGTGGGAGACTTCAACATTCATGTGGACTGTATTGATTCTGTGGCGGCTAAGGAATTTCTGTCACTAATTGACTGTTTTAACTTCACACAGTTTGTAACTGACCCGACACATAACAAGGGTCACACGCTGGATCTTGTGATTGCTAATGGCTCATTTGTATCTGAGTTTTCATCTACTGACATTGGACTGTCTGATCATTCAGCTGTCTTTTTTAACCTCGAACTGTTTCATTCAAATGAGCCTCCCATCTGAACAGTAACCTTCCGGAAGTGGAAGTCCATCGATCAGACAGCTTTCTCCAATTCTGTGGTTTCCTAAGCGATCTTCATCCCTCATCAATGGAGGACAAAGTTCTGCAGCTAAATTCCACTCTTGCTGCTAAGCTTGACACTTTTGCTACTCTAAGGTCACGTAAGGTCACATTCGTCCACTCTGCTCCCTGGTATAATGACAACCTGCGCTCTAGAAATGCTGTATGTCGGAAAATGGAGCAAAAATGGCGCCTTACCGGATTGTTTGTCTACTATCAAGAGTGGAAGGATCTTCTGGGGATTATCGTGCACTACTAGAGACTGAAATATCCTCTTACTTCTCTCACGCTATTGTAAATAATCAAAATAATCCCAGACACTTCCAAACCATAAAGAGATTGCTTCAAGTTAATGCTGTTACCACTTTGCCTGTTTCTCAGCAGCTCTGTGATTCCTTTCTACAGTTTTTTAATTCTAAGATTGTCAATGTTCGCAAAGAAATTTCTGTTAACCCTGACTGTGCCACTTCACTCCTTCGTCCATTTGGGTTCACTGGTGTTTCTTTTACTCATTTTTCACTGCTTGATTCTGAGGCTCTCACAAGGGAGGTCTCCAGCATGAAATCAACCACTTGCCTGCTGGATCCAATTCCTACGGATCTGTTTAAATCGGCTTCGCTGTGTGGTTCCCTACTATCCTCAGCATTATAAATTAATCACTGGAGACTGGGGTCATTCCAGCAGTACTGAAAACTGCTGCTGTTACACCTGTACCAAAGAGAGAAAGTGTTTCTGTGGGTGATTTTAACAATTTTCGCCCCATCTCAAATCTTGTGTTTTTGGCAAAAATACTTGAGCGTGTTGTTGCCTCTCAACTCTGTACTCATCTTACAACCAATAACCTCTTTGAACCCCTTCAATCAGGTTTTCGTAACTTTCACAGCACTGAAACGGTGTTGGTCAAAGTTACAAATGACCTGTTGATGGCCTCTGATTCTGGAGCTACCTCTCTTCTTATTCTTCTTGACCTCAGAGCCGCCTTCGATACTGTGGATCATGGTCTTTTACTTACCCGCCTTGAAAGTGTTTTTGGTGTGTCCGGGAAAGTTTTAAACATGTTTAAATCCTATTTTACTGACCGTTCCCAGTTTATTTCCCATATGTGTGGCTTTAGGTCTGACACTTGTTCGGTGCTCACTGGTGTTCCTCAGGCTTCAGTTCTAGGCCCTCTACTCTTCAATATTTATTTATCTCCACTTGGGCATCTGCTGCAATCGCTTGGCCTCCATTATCACTTTTATGCTGACGATACCCAAATCTACATTCACTCAAGATCTGGTGAAAGCATTGATGTTTGTTATCTTTCTGAGTGTATTTCTGAGACAAAAACATGGATGAATAATAACTTTCTGTGCCTGAACTGTGGGAAAACTGAGGTCATACTTATAGGTTCCCGTCACCAAATTCGCAAAGCGGCTCCACTGTCTCTGTTTGTTGATGGCTCTGTTCTAGAGACCCAAAGTAAGATGAGTATCCTTGGTGGAATTTTTGAGACTAGCCTCACTTTTGATTTTTTTGTTCAGAGCACTGTGAAGGCTTCCTTTTTTCACCTCAGAAATATAGCCAGATTATGACCAATGCTAAACTTATCTGTCGCTGAAAAGCTGATCAATTCATTTGTTGTCACGCGGTTGGATTACTGTAATGCCTTTTTAGCTGGAGTTTCTAAAACCGCAATAAACAAATTGCAGTATGTTCAGAACTCTGCTGCCCGGATCCTGACGGGAACCAAGAAATATGAACATATTACTCCTGTTTTGAACTCCTTACACTGGCTCCCGGTCAGGTTCATTGTCGATTTTAAGATCATGATGTTGACATACAAAGCATTACATGGATTGGCTCCACACTACTTAACTGACTTATTAATCCCTTACACCCCACATCGCAGACTGCGCTCCTCACAGGGTAATCTATTGGGTGGCTGTAGCGCAGGTGGTAGAGTGGGTTGCCCACTAATCGTAGGGTTGGCGGTTCGATTCCCGGCCCGGGTGACTCCACATGCCGAAGTGTCCTTGGGCAAGACACTGAACCCCAAGTTGCTCCGGATGGCAAGTTAGTGCCTTGCATGGCAGCTCTGCTACCATTGGTGTGTGAATGAGACAGTGTAAAGCACTTTGGATAAAAGTGCTATATAAGTGCACATTTACCATTTATCTATTAACTGTTCCACTAACCCACCTTAAATCCCACCTTAAAGGTTTTTCTGTCTATGCTCCATCACTTTGGAACTCTCTTCCCCCTGAACTCAGGGAAGCCCAGACATTTGGGCTCTTCTAAAGACACACTTTTTTGAAACTTGCATTCAAGTCCTGATATCTTTTTAGATTGTTTCATATTTATTTTTTTTATTATTATTGTTGTTGTATTTGTTTTTATTAACTTTTATTTGTTTTATTTTTCTGTGATTTGTGATTTTATGTACAGCGCTTTGAGAAGCTGCTTTAAAGGCGCTTTATAAAATAAAGTTTATTATTATTATTATAGGATTGACCCTCTGTATCTTGGGGATAGACATGCCCTCATCGTAGTAGAATCCTTATAACCCATAGAAAAGTTGTCTACTGCACTGGGGAAAGCATACTTTTCTGAGATTCAATCTGAGCCTCAAGCCCTTCATGTGGGCGAGAACAACATCTCGATGTTCAACCGACAGTTCCCTGGATCATGCTAGAATTAACCAGTCATCCAAGTAGTTTGGTACACAGATGCCCTGGAGTTCAATTCAATTCAATTCAATTCAATTTTATTTGTATAGCGCTTTTTACAACAGACATTGTCTCAAAGCAGCTTTACAGAAATATAAACACGGTATACAGATATTAAATGTGTGAATTTATCCCAACTCAGCAAGCCACTGAGTGGTGACGGTGGCAAGGAAAACTCCCTAAGATGTTTAAAGGAAGAAACCTTGAGAGGAACCCGACTCCTCTCAGAGTAACAACAGACAGCGTGAAATAGTACAGTATGGATATACATGAAGTCTGTATGGCCTTCGGAGCAGCCGTAGTCCCAGTAGTCTGGAATTGGAGAAGATTTGAGATTTGAGCTCCATCCAGAGGCTGAAATGATCTGGATCTCCAGTATCTTCATAAATTTGTGTGTGGCTCGGCAAAAGGAGAGAGGGAGAAAAAAGATTATTATGACTGTGAAGTAGTAAAAATAGAATATAGTCAGGGTAGGCTTGAGTAAACAAATATGTTTTAAGCCTAGACTTAAAGACTGTGTCTTGAGTCCCGAACACTAATAGGAAGACTGTTCCATAACAGTGGGGCTTTATAAGCGAAGGCTCTTCCCTCTGCTGTAACCCTCACTATTCGGGGTACCGTCAAATAGCCTGCATTTTTTGATCTAAGTAGGCGTGGCGGATCATATAAAACCAGAAGGTTGCTTAGATATTGTGGCGCGAGACCGTTAAGTGCTTTATAGGTTAATAAAAGTACTTTATAGTTAATGCGAGATTTTACTGGGAGCCAATGCAGTGTGAATAAGATCGGGGTGATATGGTCGTATTTTCTAGTTCTAGTTAGGACTCTAGCAGCAGCATTCTGGACTAACTGGAGCTTATTTATATACCTACTGGAACATCCAAACAGTAAGGCATTACAGTAATCTAATCTAGAGGTGACGAATGCATGAACCAGTATTTCCGCATCCTGTAGTGATAATATATTTCTTATCTTATAATTAATATAATTATAATAATAATTAGAAATAATTCTGGAGTCACAATGGAGCCAGAGTGGCATCCATGCACTTTGTAAAAGTGCGAGGTGATAAAGCTAGTGATATTTCTATGTGGAAATATGCACCTTTTAGATCTTTCGCCACACACCAGTCCTTGAACTGAATCTGTGGGATGATAAGTTTGGGCGTCAGCATCTTGAACCTGTATGTCCAAAGAGTATGGTTCAGATTACGCAGATCTAAAATTGGCTGCATACTCCCATCTTTTTTGTGGACCAGGAGATAATGGCTGTAAAAACCTCCCTCCCTTAGGGAATGGGGTACATGTTCTATGGCCCCATTGTCCAAAAGGGAACTTACTTCCTGCGCTAACGTCGGGCTCTGGTCTGTGCTGACTACTGTGGTGAGTACACCTCTGAAGCGGGGGGGTGTCGAGCTATAAACTGGACCCGCTAACCCTTTTCTACGGTAGACAGAACCCATGGAGCCTGAAAATTTGTTGCTTTCCCTCCAATAGAATGTGGAATAGTTAACGTCACTAAAAGACCATCAGGTCTTTGAAGACTATGAAAACTCAGCCTTGCTCGCTGCCAGAAACACTGCTTGGGAACTTGCTAGGGACCACATTAGCTCTGGGGCTTTGTACAACCTCTACCCTTTTCTTGTGTAAGGATTTGCGGAGACGGGCCTCGAGACAACAGGGAAGGAACTGGCTTTTTTGAATGCCGCCATATGTCAAGCTCACTCAGCAGATCTGCTTGGTAGGCCTGCAACACTGTCATTGTCTGCAGTGACCCACAAGCCCGACTACTACTCCATAGGCTTGCCCCCAATGCCATGGCGGCCTTATACTGTGGTTTGGATGCAAAGCCAGCCCCCCTAATTACCTGCCATCAATGGAGAGAGGTGGCTTGCAAGCGCAAACTCCAAAATCCAGCAGACAGCTGAACCCGGAAGACAGAGCAAGAGATAAAGCAGCGCTCGTCTCCGGCTCCTCTTCCCAATACATAAGAGATCCCCTGAACCTGAGATGGCTAGCTGCCTCGGCAGCGGCCGGCCCAGATCCTCGAGGCTCCGAAACCCAACTCGCTTCGGCTCCTGAGAAGAGCGCGAGTCGTGAGTCAAGCTGCTTAATGGTGTTATCATGCGCAGCCTCTCAAGGCCTCCATCGCATACTACACTCCTAACACTTCACCCAGAAAGTGTGCACATTTCCCCGTGATGAAATGGGAGCAAGCCGTAACACACCTCCTGAATTCTTTCTCACTCATTACCCCCCTCTATTTTCTTTTCTTTTTCTCTAAAAAGATTTTGAGAAAATATAGAGTAGAAACGAAGTGTTTTTGTCACACAAACAACAGACATGCAGTCTCGCTGAAGATAATAAGGCTGGCGGCGTGGTTCACAGGTGCCATATATATATATATATATATATATATATATATATATATATATATATATATATATATATATATCATGCGACGTCAATTGCCACGTCACCTGATCATGGCAGGCCTATAAGTAGAGGCATGATTTTACAGAAGTTTCAGATGCCGGTCACATGCGCTAGGCACTACCCATACTGTTATGCTAAATGCAACGTCGAAGTTCCCTTCTCAGGGAACACAGTGTGGTGTCAGCAGGTTTCACTCCCAGTTTCAGTCCCAGTGTCAGTCCCAGTTTCAGTCCCAGTGTCAGTCCCAGTGTCAATCCCAGTGTCGGTCCCAGTGCCGGTCTCAGTGTCGGTCCCAGTGTCAGTGCCAGTGTCAATGTCAGTCTCAGTCCCAGTGTTAGTCTCTGTGTCAGTCTAAGTGTCAGTGTCCGTGTCATCCTCAGTGTCAGTCTCAGTGACTGTGTCAGTCTCAGTCTCAGTGTCAGTGTCAATGTCAGTCTCAGTGTCCGTGTCAATCTCAGTCTCAGTGTCAGTTCCACTGTCTGTGTCAGTCTCAGTCTCTGTCTCAGTCTCAATGTCAGCGTCAGTGTCAGTGTCAGTTTCACTCCCAGTGTCAGTCCCAGTCCCAGTCCCAGTGTCAGTCTAAGTGTCAGTGTCCGTGTCATCATCAGTGTCAGTCTCAGTGACTGTGTCAGTCTCAGTCTCAATGTCAGTGTCAATGTCAGTCTCAGTGCCCGTGTCAATCTCAGTCTCAGTCTCAGTGTCAGTCCCAATGTCTGTGTCAGTCTCAGTCTCAGTGCCAGTGTCAGTGTCAGTGTCAGTCCCAGTGTCAGTCTCAGTCTCAGTGTCAGTGTCAGTGTCAGAAGCTCTTCATCTCGCCGCTGCTCTCAGGTTGTTTGCTGGAATGTAAGAGCACACACAGTTTCAGCTGACTCGCTGCAGATCTTTTCTCCTGGAATATAATGTAATGAATTTTCACCTAATCTTCACCTTTGTGTAATTGCAGCTTTATCCTCAAGAGACAAAAAATCAATTCCCTTCCTTATTACATTTTACCAACTTCCCAACCTTAGGCTTTGGCTTTCTTTTTTTTCTGAAAAGTAGGAATCTATTTTCCAGATTCATTTTTCACTCGCTCTCTCTATTAACTGTAGTTCCAGTGCATATCAGAGTAGTATAATGAAGATTCACAGCATTTCTCTCTTCTGCTAATACCTTATCAAAGTTGAATCCTCCCTGGAAAATCAATTTTTGTACTGATTATTAAGTTCTCTGCCATGTGTGTATGCCTGCTGCTGCTGCTTAGGAATGGCAAGATAGAGAGAGAAAACAACAACAACCACAACAAAAAATAAAAACAGTACAGCATGGTAATTTGTGTATTCAGTGGGACACTGCATCAAGAAGCTGGGAAGAATCTGATATCAATATTTCACTATTGTGATATCGATTGTCTTGATGGTGCACCACATCAGCTTAAAAGGGGGAAAGGGAAAATAAGAAGAAAACGAATGCAGCATTATATTTGAACATTATGGCTGGAAAACTCATGATTTATCGGAGTTTATAGAATAAATCAGAGAGAGCGAAATCAGCAAAGTAGGCACTAAAGCAATACTTTACTTTACGGGCAGCTGTGGTGCAGGTGGTAGAGTGTGTTGTCCACTAACCGTAGGGTTGGTGGTTCGATTCCCAGCCCGGGTGACTCCACATGCCGAAGTGTCCTTGGGCAAGACACTGAACCCCAAGTTGCTCCTGATGGCAAGTTAGCACCTTGCATGGCAGCCTACTACCATTGGTGTGTGAGTGTGTGTGTGAATGGGTGAATGAGACACAGTGTAAAGCGCTTTGGATAAAAGTGCTATATAAGTGCACATTTACCATTTACTTATTTTCTGTGTAAATGCTATAATTTAATTAATTCATTTCATTTCATTATTTAAAAAAATATTACAAAGAGAAATCATTTGTTTAATAATTATTTTGAAATGTAATATACAGTGGATATAAAAAGTTAAAATTCGATTTACAGATGAACATTAAAAAAAATTATTGTTAAACGCAGGTGGCAAAAGGTGATCTGATCTGACCAAGGAAATATTTTTGGGGGATAATTCTAAAAGATATGCACAAAAACAAGACAAGCCACTCAAAAGAAAAATAATCAACTCAAAAGAAAAATAATCCACTCAAAAGAAAAATAATTAGACAAAAAAAAAATTGCACCCTGGTATAATGATCTAACGCGAACAGAAATCTAGATTATTAGAACGTAAATGGCGCCAAACCAAGCTGGAGATATTTCAGACAGGATGGAAGGAGAGCCTACTGCAATATAGGAAATCTCTTGCAGATGCTAAAAAGATCTACTTCTCCACCTTAATAGGAGACAACCAAAACACTAGGAATAAAACCACTTCAGAGGAAAACACTCAATCATTTCATAGCAGTGAGAATTTCATGAAATTTTTCATTTATAAAATTGAAAATATTAGAGATGAAATACAGGCCATTAAATTACAACCGGTCAGTAATGTAACAAACCCATTAGATGACAATGTGGCAATACCGGATCAATGTTTAGAGTGTTTTGCTCCGCTTATAGAGACCGACCTAGCTACACTAATCTCATCAGCCAATTCATCAACCTGCATACTAGATCCTATACCCACATGTTTGTTTAAACAGATTTGTCTAGGAGTAATTAAGTCACTTTTAAATATAGTAAACCATTGGCTATGTACCTAAATCTCTAAAATTAGCAGTTATTAAACCATTGATAAAAAAAAACTTGACCTTGACCCGTCTCAACTGTCCAGTTATAGACCAATATCGAATCTCCCCTTCATCTCGAAGATTCTAGAAAAGGTTGTAGCAAAGCAGTTATACTCATACTTAGAAAGGAACAACATTCATGAAATGTATCAGTCAGGATTTAGACCTCATCACAGCACAGAGACAGCACTAGTTAAAGTAGTAAATGACCTTCTTCTGACTTCTGATCAGGGTTGTGTCTCGCTGCTTGTGATACTCGACCTTAGTGCAGCTTTTGATACCATAGATCACACTATTCTCCTTGATAGATTAGAAAATGTTGTTGGCATTAAGGGAACAGTTCTCTCCTGGCTCAGGTCTTATCTGACCGATCGTTATCAGTTCGTAGATGTAAATGGTGATTTCTCCATGCGTACCGAGGTTACTTTTGGAGTTCCCCAGGGTTCTGTTTTAGGCCCACTGCTTTTTACTTTATATATGTTACCCTTAGGACAAATTATTCGTAAACATGGAATTAGCTTCCACTGTTATGCTGATGATACACAGCTGTATGTTTCAGCGAAGCCAGAGGACAGACAGAAGCTTAGTAAAGTTGAGGATTGTGTAAAGGACATTAGACGTTGGATGTTAACTAACTTCCTTTTACTTAATTCTGATAAAACAGAAATGCTTTTATTAGGCCCATGTGTAGCTAGAAGTAATCTTCCTGACTACACAGTAACTCTGGATGGACTTTCTATTTCATCATGTACAGCAGTTAAAGACCTCGGAGTGATTATTGACTCCAGTCTATCATTTGATGCTCATGTAGATAATATTACTAGGATAGCGTTCTTTCATCTCAGAAATATTTCTAAGATAAGAAACATATTGTCAGTACATGATGCTGAAATACTGGTTCATGCATTCGTCACCTCTAGATTAGATTACTGTAATGCCTTACTGTCTGGATGTTCCAGTAGGAATATAAATAAACTCCAGTTAGTCCAGAATGCAGCTGCTAGAGTCCTTACTAGAACTAGAAGATACGACCACATCACCCCGATTTTATCCACACTGCATTGGCTCCCTGTAAAATTTCGCATTAAGTTTAAAATACTTCTAATAGCCTATAAAGCACTACACGGTCTTGCACCACAATATCTAAGTGACCTTCTGGTTTTATATGACCCGCCACGCCTACTCAGATCAAAAGGTGCAGGCTATTTGACATTACCTAGAATAGTGAAGACTACAGCAGGGGGAAGAGCCTTCGCTTATAGAGCCCCACAATTATGGAACAGTCTTCCTGTTAGTGTTCGGGACTCAGACACAGCCTCAGTGTTTAAATCTAGGCTTAAAACATATTTGTTTACTCAAGCTTACCCTGACTAGATTATATCTCACTACTTCACAGTCCTAATCGTTTTTCTCCCTCTCTCTCTCTTTTTGCCGAGCCCCACACGAATTTATGGAGATATTGGAGATCCAGATCCCTTCTGCCTCTGGATGAGCCCAAATCTTCTGCTGGGACTAACGCCATACTTCTCATTTTCACATTATCTGTGTTACCTTCACATTCTGTGTTACCCAGATGAGGATGGGTTCCCTACTGAGTCGGGTTCCTCTCAAGGTTTCTTCCTCAAAAACATCTTAGGGAGTTTTTCCTTGCCACCGTCGCCACTCAGTGGCTTGCTCAGGTGGGATAAATTCCATTTGTTTTATACCTGTTTGTCTCTGTTTATCTGTTCCTGTTTGTCTCTCTTTATCTGTTTCTGACTGTTTATACATGTTTTTTATTTCTGTAAAGCTGCTTTGAGACGATGACTATTGTAAAAAGCGCTATACAAATAAAATTGAATTGAATTGAATTGAATTTTGGCAGCATCATGCCATGCCACTGCTTCTCCTCAGCTGGGACTAGGGCTTTAGTTCAGCACAAATCCAATTGGCTTCAGAAGATGAACGCTTTGGAACGGTCCAATCAGAGCTCAGTGTGAAATCCTGCCGAAAACCTGTGGAATGACTTGAAGAGGGCCGTGCACAGGCAATCCCCTCACAATTTTTGCAAGGAAGAGTAGAAAAAATTTGCTAAATCAGGATGTGCTACGCTGGTAGATTCTTAGCCAAAAAGATTGCATGCTGTAATAAAAGTGAAAGATGGTTTAACTATTCGTGTGGGCAGGGTGTGTAAACATATTCAACTAGGTTACTGGAAGTTTTTTTTTCTTTTTTCTGTAAAATGTTTGGATTTTTTTTTTATTATTTGAATGTTGTTGGTTACTATACTACATTAAACGGTGTATAAAAAAGATCTAACAACTTTTAAAAAATTTATTTATTATATTTATAATATTATAGACTCTTTTAACCTGCCATTTTAACAGGGGTGTGTATACTTTTTTTGTCCTGTATCTAACTACAAGATTAAATTGGTAGTCTTCTTCATATCACTGCGATTCTCAGTGACGTTTAAACCTGTTACATGAGATGAGGACTGAACACTTGGTCAGAGCATTGCACAAGAGGGGGGGAGATGGGAGAGAGAGAGAGAGAGAGGGACAGGGACAAGGAGAGAGAGAGAGAGAGGGGAGAGAGAGAGAGAGAGTAAACTGGAGATAAAGATTAAAAGACAAAAGTTAAAGGAACAAAGAAAGGTTTGCATATTTATACTTGTTGTTTATAGTAAATATTATACAATTACATATACATATGAATCCAATTATCTCTGAAAATTATTTGATCGGTACAGAGCAATATTTGATAGACAAATGGACATACTGTAGAATAAGCATAATAATGATTTCTCAGTCCATAAAGGATTTCACAAAGTTGTTGTTGTTTTGTACATTTTTTGTGACCAAAAACACTGATTTAAAAATTTGTGATACAACTTGCTGAGTGAATCAAGGAGGGCTTTTGCCTGAATGCATGTTGTGATGATGTCACATGACCTGAAGGTACTGATTTCTCTACTCGTATTATTCCAATATAGAAGTTCAGGGTTTCCAAATTAAAATAAATGGGTCACATTTGTATTTTAAAAATAAACAAATAAATAAACAAGTGTATTATTATTATTATTATTATTATTATTATTATTATTATTATTATTATTATTATTATTATTATTATTATTATTATTATTATACATGAATACAACTCTTTGTGGTTTAACAATTATTATGTTTAAACAATTATGTTTAAGGATTATATAAACCAGTGTTTGAAAGCTTAACAATTGTCTGGAGAAATAAATCCAATTACTTGTTCCCCAAATTTTTTTTGTATCACGGCACAGAGACAAATACAAATACATCTCCTTTTGTTCTGCACATTTCACACATGCAGCTGAAAATTTGGATTGAAGAGCTATAAGCAAGGTGGACGAGTGGTTACTTGATTACAAAAGTAAAGTCTTTGTGTTGGAAGGTTGTGTTGAGGTAACGAACATGGCAGGACACGGGTAATGATGAGGGATCATGGATGTAAATGACCGCTGATGCTGAAGATGGGCAACTGGGGAGATCCTCGAGAGCCTCTTATTACAGCTGGAAGAAAGACAGATCGACCGGGTGAAGACAGTGACAAAAATAGAGGACCAAAAAAGGAGGGAGAAAGAGACAGAGGGAGCAGAAGGGAGAATAAACGGATAATAAAGTGAGGGAGAGAAGGGAGAGGTGCGTGTGACTGGAAGAAGGGTGGTGATGTATGCGATGGTGTCAGCAGGGGGAAGATGCAGTACGCTCTTCCTCAGGGAGGCTATCTCCCACCCACCGAGCACACGCTTCACATACACCCATAATGAAGTGGGCTGCCGACACACAACACAAACACACACATGCGCACACACAAGCGCTCTTATCATTGCGCCTCGGCCTCCGCGGCCTCCCGCCAGGCCCAAATTACACAGCGGCAACGGGCCCCATCCGCATTCAATCACACTTTAACCTAATTGCACCAGCGTGCAAGACTTTAGTGATTTGTTATTGTTGTTGTGTGCAATTCTGGTGGGAGTGATTTAAATAAAACAGTTGAAGCACAAGTTATTGAAATCGCTGGCCAACAATAGGAGGCCACTAGACATGGAGAGAGAGAGAGAGAGAGAGAGAGGGAGGGAGAGGTCTGTAAGAGTGTGAGTGAGAGTGGCTCTTAGTCTCATGGTTGAGCTTCAAAAAGCAAATTATTTGCGGAATGAGCATCAAAAAGTGAGAAGAAAAGTGAGAAGAGAAGGGGAGAAAAATCTATGTAAATGGCTCCTTACAGATGCTGGGTAATAAGGATTACTTCAGTGATCCTGGATTACTTACTATTTCAGCATGTGA